>APFE031366076.1:15346-79680 GCA_000404065.3 Pinus taeda
CATCAAACGCTACGCTTTAGAGCTCAATAGATTCCCGGGATAGTTTCATTTATTTATATTTCTGTCAATAGTTTTAGCCTTTCGCTCACCACTAGTGTTATCTATAAATCGTTCACTTATCCCATTTATCTATTTCTGGGAAACTGGTCCCATCATCCCCAGTCGGAGCCACTACCCCAAAGGAAAAGGAGCTGCACTAAGGTCCGGACCGGGTGGTTTCCCCAATGTTGTTGCAGCGATTTTCGAGGCATCAACAGAGCCCAAAGGGTTACCACCTAAGAAAGAAGTGGAACATGAGATCCAACTATTGTCAGACTTCCCATTGCCAAATATTGGGTTGTATAGACCGAATGTTATAGAAGCAAGTGAGGTGAATAAAAAGTTGCAGCAACTACTGGAACAAGGTGTCATTCAACCAAGTACACCTCCATGTGGGTCACCCATCATCATTGTGCCAAAGAAGGATGGAACTTGGCGGATGTGTATAGATTACAAGGCGTTGAATAAAATCATGCTCAATAACATATACCCCCTGCTGAGCATAGATGATCTATTAGATCAATTGCAACAAGAAAAGTACTTCACCAAGTTGAACTTGAAGTACGAATATCACTAGGTTTGAGTTAAAGAAGAATATACATGGAAGTTTGCCTTCAAAACCAGGCACGATTTGTATGAGAGGTTAGTTATGCCATTTGGCCTATGTAATGCACCAACTACATTTATGAGATTAATGAATGATGTATTGTGCCCTTTTATAGATTCATTTATTATTGTCTATTTGGATGATATACTGGTATAGTGCTACTTGGGAGGAGCATATTTAACATTTGACACAGGTGCTGGAAACATTGAAGAAGCACCAGCTACTAGAAAATCTCAAGAAGTGAGAGTTTGCAAAACAGTCCTTGGTGTATTTGAGATATGTGATCAATGGAGGAGAATTGAAGATAGATTCTTCCAAGATGGAGGTCATCATGAAATGGCCAATTCCTACTAACATTTTTGAGGTTATGAGTTTCATTGGGGAAACATAGTACCTAAGGAAATTCATAGTCTCATTTTCAGCGGTAGCAGCACCGCTTCACGCCATAACAATAAGTGGCAAGAGTTTCGAGTGTTGGAAAGGTTAGCAGAAGGATTTTGAGTAGCTAAAGAAGAAGACCAGTTAAGCACCAATTCTAGCATTACCAAAATTGCAATGGCCCTTTAAAGTGGAGACAAATGCAAGTGGGTATGTAATGGGAGCTATCTTGATGCAGGGAGGAAGGCATGTATGCTAGTCCATTCTGAAGTATTTCATGGGATAGTTCTTAACTACCCTACCTACGACAAGGATCTCTATGTCATTGTGCAAGTTATGAAGTGGAAGCACTATTTGATGAAGGATACAATAATCCACACAGATCACCATCTGTTACAGTACTTGCAGGCCTGGAGTACGTTACAATAGGCTAGGCATTACAAGTGGATGGGGTTTCTACAACAGTTTCATTTGGTGATCAAGTATAAAAATGGCAACAAAAACAAGTTAGTCTACATGCTGTCAAGGCCACCAACATCAAAGAGCACAACTTTGGGGACTCTTATGCACATGGAGCCATTCACCAATGATGCATACAGAGAGGCATATTCATAAGATGAGTACTTCAAGGAGGTGTATCAACAGTTGCAGATTCAGAGTCATGTGCACAATGGCGACAATACCATTGACTAACATCTTGGGGATGGGTTACTCTATAGGTTGGGTAATTTATATGTTCCTAAAGGTGAGAATTTGTAGTTAATCAGAGAGGATCACACCTCCAAGGTTGCAGGGAACTTTGGTGTAGGGGAGATCGTGGCTAACTTGCAGAGGTATGTGTATTGGCCCAAGATGAAAGATCAGGTAGATAGGTTCATAAGAGGATGCATGCTTTGTTGTACTAACAAGCATACCAGCAAGAAACAAGTTTTATATCATCCCTTACATCTACCTACTCATCTTTGGGAAATAATTTCCATGAACTTTATGGGAGGTTAATCTAAAACCAGGAAGGGACATGACTACCGGTTCATGGTAGTTGACAGGTCCAATAAGATGTGTTTTTTGAGGCCCTATAAAAATACCATTAGCAAAAAGGAAGCAACAAACTTGTTCTTTGGACAGGTTTGGGTGCACTTCGAGATACCAAGGAGCGTCATTTCAGACAGGGATACAGGATTTCTCAGTGCATTATGGACTACATTGTGGGAGAATATGGACACAAAGTTGAAGAGATCTACAACGTTCCATCCACAAACAGATAGGAAGAAAGAAGTAGTCAACATGATTTTGGTGAAACTTTTGAGGGGATAAAACCAGAAGCATCTGAAGACCTGGGATGAAAATTTGGTATATATACAACATTCTTACAACATAGTAGTTCACACTTCTATAGGAAGTTCCCCATTTGAGACTTGTTTTGGATATTTTCCAGCTTCACCTTTGGATATTTCATATGGGAAACAAGGAGGAGTAAGGGAAGATTCTATAGGAGATGCTTTAAAGGCTAGAAATATTATAGAGAAGATCAGGCAAATCCATCTACAGGTGCAAGAAACACTGCAGAAGTTGCAGGAGAAGTATAAGGCCAAGCATGATTTGCATAGAATAGAGAAATTGTTCAAGGTGGGAGATATATTATGGCTAAAATTTAACAAGGAGAGGTTGCAGGGGCTTGGTAAGCGTTGATTAGTGGTTGTCATTGATGTCAACCCAAGCAGCACCAGGGGCTACCCCGATATTGCATGTAAATTTTGACTTGAAAACTTACTCTATTCCGAGTCAAGGATCTTCTATATGGATTCTGCTCGTTGAGATGTTTGCGTTGATATATGGCACACCTAGTAATTCTTCACGGTTTGAGAGATATTCATGTTTGAATTTAGTAACCGAGTTAGTGGGCTAAACCCCTATGGGGTTGTAGCATGGCACTCATAATTGGTTGTGGTCATTGAATAGTCAATAATTAATAATAATAAATTCTCCTAAAATCCCTCCAACTTTCACTTGTTGAGGACCCTCTCAACTCAAGACGTTCATAAAAATAATGACCCTCATATCCTCCTCTAGTAGGGATTTTGTGGCTTCAAATAGGCCATCGTGGAATTTTTGCTATAACATTTTTTCTCTGAAGCTTCAGAAGCTGAAATTAAAACCCATTTGATTTGAAATCTTGATGAACTGATGTTGGAAAAATTGTCATAACTTTCTCTCTAAGAATTTGATTCAAGTTACATAAATAGTCACAGAAAGAGGACGGACTGCAGTTTGTTGAGTAGAATTTTCATGGCCGAAGGTTGCAACAGTGACACGTGGAACTTCGTACAAGTTCGCTCTATTGAACCAGGCTATAATCAGGTCATTGTGGACGATTGGGCGTAACTCTTTCTTGAAGAATCCAATATTGATGATACCAGTGGGGTTGAAAAGAGGACTCAGAGGCCTACCACAAGATGCAATTTAAGACCCTGGAGATTTGAAATGACATAGATACAATAGATTCAATATTGAGCTCCTAGAAGGCAAGAAAAAGCATGCATTGAAGGATCAATGCAGTAAGGACCGCACATCAACAGTCAAAGGTAAGTCTCCTACAGAAAGGTATGTACGATTAAGTGTTTACATTTGAATTTTGAGTATCATCTCTGACATTTGTTTTTGCAGGACAACATAAATATATACAGGGTCTCAGTTATATCTCTATGTCTCTATATGTCACAATTAGTTTTGATACCACATTTCGGATGTCCTATTCTTGATACTACACATTTGATGCTACACCAAGTCTGCTAAATCTATATCATGTTGTAAGTTCATGTTGTAAGTTCATGTTACTTGTCTTGTCATAGTTGATAGAGTGGTCTATGTTATTCTACTTACAACTCGGTTCATCACAAGTCTAGGGTTTGTCATTAGTTTGTATTGTATATATCTTTAGGTCAGTTTTGGATATAGTCTTGCATAGATTCCAGGCCTATATCAAGAGTGGGAGTCTTTGTCTATTGTTGTAACAAGTCAACAACAAAAGTGACAAGAACATTTCAGGTATGCATTGTAATTTTAATTTGTATTTATTCATTATTATGCACTTACATGTGTTTTGCAGGAAGAGGTAAGCTGAAGGGTATTTTGTTTTTCCTTTTGAGATCGGGTTTCACTGGGAAAATTTGCATTCAGGTAGAAGAAGATTCAAGGACAGCATCAAGCGAGTATTCAAGAGCCGAAGTATCAAATCAAAGGAAGCATTGTAGTGGGACATCCTTTAAATACATGACATCCATCTGTATATTGTGAAGTGTTAAGGCTAAGAGTCATCATTGTAAAGTTGTAAAAGGCTCATTTGTAAAAGTGTCATCATTGGAAGAGTCATTATTGTAAAAGAATCAATCTGCCTAGAGTCGAAAAGGCATTAATGGGAGGTATAGGAGTCTCTATTGGGATGACATCATGGTTGGGTTGCGGGTCATAGTGCGAATGGGTGTTTGTTCAAAATCATTGTAAATCATATTTTATCATGGATAGTTGTCCCTGGTATGGGAATCCACACTCTTGTCTAATTTCATTCATTATAGGGTGGCAGGGAGGTGCAAGGTAGGTGTATGAAGTCGCCTACAGGTTGAGGCCTGTGAACACTTCAGGGTGGTAGGGTGGTGCTAGGGAAAGTTGTGGCTTGCTAGGGTGTTGGGGCATCCATTCAGCTAATTACTGAAGAAACCATGGTGTTGGGGCGTCCTTCTAGTGGAGCTAGAGAAGACTACTTTTCTAGAATTCTAGGAAGTTGTTGCTTTCATTTCAGTTGGGGCTGAAGATTAAAGAATTTATTAGAAAATTGTTCAGTGGTTATTGACCAGGAGGGGGTTTTTCACTTAAAATTCTCGTGCCTATTGTGTTCTTTTATTTATTGTTACTACTACATAAACATTAATAATAATTAAATATTAACTAATGCTCTGAAAAGATTTAGAAGTGTTAATTGCTAAGGAATACTGATTCAACCCCCCTCTCAGTGTTTCCAACAATAAGAAAATTAAGGCTCTCAGGTATGGTCCCTTTGAGATACTGGAAAATGTGGGCGATAATTCCTATCGAGTCATTTTACCACCATATATGTGCATTTACTCAATTGTGAATGTTGAGAATTTGAAACTCTACGATCCTTCCATGCTAGATCAGGAAGAGGAACATGTCCTACCTTCAGTCGAGGATTTGGCACCCAATGCTCAGGCATAGTTGATAGAAGATACAATTTTGCACAAGAGGTTTGGAACTATAAGACAGGGGCAACATGAACTTTTGCAGATTGGGTTGAAGGGACAACTTCCAAGCAAAGCTAAATGGTACACCAGAGAGAAGGTGGAGAAAAACTTTCCTCACCTCATTCAGTAAAAGCTTTTAGGGACCAAAAGTCTCCCAAAATGGGGAAGTGTGATCTGAATTGGATCATTATATTGTTATTTTTCCACGTCATTTCATTCAGAGCAGAAAAAGCGAAGGAATAAGCTCATGGGATTGTTTTTACCAGTGGGACCCAGTTTGGCGAAATAGGGTTTGAAACCTTCCGGGAGCATTTTGAGGGATCAATTGACACTTTTTGGGGGTAAAAAATTGAAACTTTAGCATGACACCTTTTCATGTTTTTCTACACCCAAAGATATTTCCAAAATTGCAAGAATCATGTCAATCAGAGTCTGTATGCAAAAGTTATGCCACTCATAAGTTGACCTTCATGTTTTCACACCTATAGTTCATGAGGATGTCACGTCAACCCCCATTATTCATGGAAAAGGGGCTAGCCACTTGTTTTTTTATGTAAAATACTCTAGAAGAGTTGTAGCTCCAGTTAAGTGTTGATGTAGTCAAACTTAACCACTAGTAGGCTATTGGGATGCATTATAACCCGACCACTAGGAAGAAGACACATTCCATTCTTTTGAGAGAATTTTGTTCTATAGTTGAGTAAAGATATCTAAGAGAGAGAGGAGGTGGAAAAAACAGAGAGGATCTATGCATTGTAGCTTCCCACAGGCCATAGGCATTACTTTTTTGTAAGTGCAACCTTATTTTCCTGGCAGAGAAAGAGAACGAAGCAGCTTCACCTTCCAGCTGGGTTTTCTCTCGAAGGGGTTTCCCAGAGCATATTTTTTGTCTTATGTGTGTGTGAAATTATTTTTGTTGTTCTCTACTTTTCTGAATAATTTATATTCACATGCATGCACTAATTACAGTTAATTCCATAGATATTAAAGTTTAATAAAATTGTAATAATGTAGAAATTTCGCATTTTAATATTTTATTATCAGACATGTTGTGATGAACTGTCCATGGAATATCCAAGACATTTTACAAATCATAGATGCTAAATATAGTCAATGGATCCCAAACCTAAGAAACACTTATAGTCACAATATAAAATATTTTCAGACCATTGACATATATAGACAAATGAAAATGGTCATGGGAAGTTTTTAGTTGAGAAGAATGAGGCACATAATGAAATCATATTCCTTTTGGATGCTTTGCAACTCTAGATACAATAGGTGATTGATCGAGTAGAAATAATTTCTTGGAAGAATCCTAACCTAGAATTGGAAGAGGATAACCCAACAATTGGACACACCATTAATGCAAAGGATGTATCTCTCACTCCTTGACATACATACGTCCCTTGTTTTGTTGTCTAGTTTTTATAGCTACAAAGATATGTTTGTATTTCAATACAACTCTAGGAATACATACAACAAATATGCCCAGTATATTTAGTTATGGATAGATTTAGGAATAAGTAATTTGTCTCAACATCTATGTGTAGAAATTTGAGAGAAATTGCAACTGCACAAGATTTTGAACTAAAAACAAGAGACACAAATTCTATTCTACCAATATATGGAATGGAAATTACAATTTAGAACAACATGCATATACATGCCACAAGAAAAACCACAAGTACACAGTGATTTCTAGGGGAACCTAAATGGGAAAAACCCCTCAAGACTCTTTGCATTATTCAATTGAATAAAGAAACTATTACAATTGCATTCTCTAGCTCTAAGCACAACCTGCAAAAGAATAATTGTTCTCTCTGTTGAATGAGAGCCTCTAGCCAACACTTAGACAATTTTTTCCTCCTCCAGCCTCCTATTTCCTTGTGAAAATCTAAGCAAATTCAATCTCCTAAACAATAGGAAAGGTCACTATTTCCTTGCGTAATTCCCAAGGATTGATCAACTGTCTGCATGCAAAATTTTGTGCATTCCACTAGTATACAAATAATTTTACATTAGCCTTAATTCTTCCACTCCAGCTGAGGAATTCAAATTCCATGCATACATGAGGTATTTTGAGTTGATTGATCAATTAAATAACATATCTCTGAGTTAGATTATTGTCTCATTTCACAACTAACCTTCAACTAACTTTATTAATTGTTAGAGGTCAGTTAACTGAGTACAATTGAAAATAATTGAACTAGATTTGCTAAATTTTAACAATCAACACATGCATGATTGAACTCCAAGCTCACTAACTCGAATTTATTGAGCTCATTTAGTGATAAGATCCATGTCACACTAGTTAATTTCCTCCAAGTTGTCCTACTGATGTGGAAATTCGATTTACTCAATTTGACTAAGGCTAAAGTCAAATTGAGCCTTTCTTGCTACACTTTCTAACACCCCCTCTTAGCAAGAAAGGGATTTTGCACCACCCCTATACAATACTTGTGGAATGCATTGTAGCACTACCTCTCATTGTTGTTGTTGCTACTATAAAAACTACAATTGAGAAGCATAAAAAGAAAAATCGAATCAATTGTGTCTTTGTAATTGTCTATTGGGAAAAATAAATTGTGCCTCCTACACTACTATCAACACTCCTTTGTTCTCCTCAGCATCTAACTACACCAACTAACATTGATCCTTCTTCAACTAAACATTGTGGGCCCTTGTAGCAAGGTAATGATCCATGAGGAAAATATACTACAATTGTTGTTTCTCTCTTATGGATCTTGCCCAATTCTTTGCAACTTTGGGGTGAAGGCTCGACATCGCCCCACCTCACTCCGATAGGTATACCTGCATGCATGGAAAAATCTGATCTACTCATATTGTTGTTGCTACTGCTTTGTTTCTTCTTCAACACTACTGCTGTAACTACTAAAATAATGACTCTGATCTCCCCAGATCCTAAAGTACTAGCTTCCATAGGGTTTTTCCCTATGAAACTAGACTCCCTTTAAGTCTCAATCTCCTAGTGGGAAATATCTCTACTCCTAAATCTACCAATATCAATGATCACGACTCCTTTTTTTGTGTCACTAAACATTGGCTCACTGATCTGCCTACTACCAGCCTTCTAGCACCATTAAGAAGTATGCATATAGGATATTCTAGATCTTCCCTAAACTAGGGCTCCATAAATCAACCTCCTAATAGCTCATTAGTTCTTCAATGATCACTGTACATGAGGAATTCAGGGATTGCCCAATTGTCAAGATTATGGTTGCTCTAGAATGCTACTCCTAGGGCACTTACGATGATCCTAAATCTATTCCAAGCTTAGAAATTTGAACTTCCCTCCAATGCATACTCAAATCTCAGTCCGTTGAAATACATTCTCTCGAATCTGAAGAAAAGTTGCTACACTGAAGTTGCAAATTCGAAATTCCTAAGGGACAAATTAAAAATATTGATTCTAATGTGATTTCTGGGCTCTAATACCATGTATAAATTTGAGAGAAATTACAACTGGTCAAGATTTTGAACTGAAAACAAGAGACACAAATTCTACTCTATTAATCTGCGGAATGAAAATCACAATTTAGAACAAAATGCATAGACATGCAACACGAAAAACCACAAGTACAAAGTGATCTCTAGGGGAACCCAACTGGGAAAACCACTCAAGCCTCTTTTCATTAATCATTTGAATAGAGAAACTATTACAATTGCATGCTCCATCTCAGAGCACAACATGCAAAAGAATAATTGTTCTCCCTGCTAAATGAGAGCCTCTATCCAACACTTAGCCAATTTCTGCATCCTCCAGCCTCCTATTTCCTTGTGTAAATATGAGCAAATTTGAGCTCCTAAACAATAGGAAAGGTTGTTATTTATTGCACAATTCCCAAGGATTAATCAACTGCCTGCATGCAAAATTATGTACACTCCACTAGTATACAAATAATTTTACATTAGCCTTAATTCCTCCACTCCAACTGAGGAATTCTAATTCCATGCATGCATGAGTTATTTTTGGCTGATTGGTCAGTAAACTAATAGATCTCTGAGTTAGACTATTGTCTCACTGCACAACTGACCTTCAACTGAATCTATTAGTTGTTAAAGGTTAGTTAATTGAGTACAACTGAAAATAACTGAACTAGATTGCTAAAGTTTAGCAATCAACACATGCATGAATGAACTCCAAGCCTATTAACTCAAATTTACTAAGCTAACTAAGTGACAAGAGCCATGCCACACTAGTTAACTGCCTCCAAGTTGTCCTACTGATGTGGAAATTCGATTTACTCAATTTAACTAAGGTTAAAGTCAAAGTGAGCCGTTCTTGTTACACTTTCTAACACTATGGAGATAGAACTTGTTTTTACTACCATTGTATGGTTTCCCAAGAAAAGTGGCATTTGAGTATATGTAATTTTGAATTTCATTAACGGAATATCAATAACTAACTTTAATATATATATATATATATATAGATATAAGAAGAAGAAGAAAAAAAAAGTGGGAACCAATATTTTTGAAAAAATTATGGTGTGTTGAGTTCTCATTAGAGTGATTGAGGGGTTTGAATCAAATACCTCTCATTAGTCCTTATCTTTGAAATTGAAAGAGCTATAATAATTAGTTTATCATTTTTAAAATTACATAGCACACAAATCGATGTTTATCTAGATTGGCTTGAATTATTTACTTTGTCTAAATTTTATTGAAAGATAGCAATCACAAATTGTAAAAGAGCATTGTAGAAATATTTCTTGTCTTCCTATTGATGCCTCGAAAATCGCTGCAACAACATTGGGGGATAGCCACCCGGTCTGGACCTTAGTACAGCTCCTTTTCCGTTTGGAATGGTGGCTCCGACTGGATATAACAGGACCAGTTTCCTGATAATGAATAAAAGGGTTGGATGAGTGATGAGTTGTCTATTCTAATGATAGGCGGATAGCTTATTCTATCAACAAAAATAAGAAAACTAATACTAATCCCAGGAACAATTATTCTTTGTAAATGCAGCGTTTAATGATCTTTGTCTATTGACAGGCATGTAGATGACTCTGTATAATAAACATAGATATTCAATCATTTAAATATTACTTCATCTAAATAGTTAAACAAAGTGATTAACGCAAATTACTGCATTTATCATTTATATCATCGATACATATATGATTGAGAGAAAAGCATGCTATAAACAGCCAATAGTGGGATGCATAAAGGATGTTGTTAAAACACATATATATAAGTGATAATAGCAAGAGCGATCAAATGACAATTCATATAATAAGAATGAGTCCAGAAATAGATAATAGTACCATATGAGTTGCTTAATCAATCCCAATATCAATCACTATTTGAAATTCTTCCTTCAACGCAGAAATGCTTTCAAACAAAGACAGTAGTGCACATTTGTATAAAAACTTTCCTTATCAAAATCAGAATGATTGGTCCAGTTTCATAAAAGAATATCCCTGAAGTACAATAGTGCAACTTCAGGGTTTAAGTCATATAAAAAAATTTACGACCCTTTCTAAATGCATGAAAAGGTCTATAAATACTACTAAGCTAAAAAAAATCTATGAAACAAAATCCTACTTAATTGGCATCAATTAATACTATCTATCTTCTTCGGGGCGATCTGGCAGTCGGCGATGTGAATCATGACTCAGGTTGTTTGCCTTTAAACCTGAGCTGGCTTATCGCAAGCATTGGCTCCACTTCGGTTGGTCTGTTAAGGCGCAGGCTGAGTTGGGCAGCGAAGGTGGCATCCTGAATATCGGGTATGATATACCCGATCACATCTGTGAGGCATTTGAGGGCGGCCCTCTAGCTGTGCGGCTTCACTAAGAAGAACCAATAGGCATCCCATGTCAAACTGTTGATTCCCGCAATTAATCTTCCATTTTTCTCCAGCTCTGGGTAGCATGAATGCTCCAACATCTTTGTTGCTGTTAATTGGCCTGGAGTACATTGAGAAATCATGTTAGACAAGTAAAGAGTATTATTTACCAATTCAACCAAATTACTAGTGGTTGCCTTACATCTTAAAATCGCTCTTTCTGCCTTCATTAACTGAGATTTCCATTCTGTGAATAATATTTCTTTGTGTGATTCCAGAATCCTTGGTAGGTTAGCTGCCTGTCCCTGATCGGAATCTTGCCATTCCAGAAAATTTGTCAATGTTTCTTTGGCTTGATCCAAATCTGTCCTTTTCTTTTCTACCTTTTCGCTTATGGATGCCACTAAGTCTCACAATGGTTCTGCCTGGGTGATTTGCTGACACAAGAGCTTCATTTGATTTATCAACGCTTTGTTTAATTGAAATGCCTCTGCTTTAAACTCATCTACCTGTGGGAGCTTTTTCGTTTGCTCAAGTTGAGCTGATAATTAAGCGATCTGCTCATCTTTGGATTTTAGCATTTCCTCAGTTGATGTTTTTAGATGCGCCAATGCTGCCGATATCTCCTTTTGCTTTTGGATTGCGCTATCGTCAATCCTCTGTTTTTCTTCCTGCAATTTCTTAGTCAGCTGATTGTTTAGTTGTTGTTGTACTAGCAATTGCTGTTCTGCCTGCTCTGCCTTCTGCTGCGCTTCCAATAATTGTGACTGTAGCGAAAATATGTCTTGATCTTTTGTCTTTAATAAACTGCTCACCTCCGATGATTTATCTATTGTCGCCGCCGAATAAGCTCCAGCATATTGCGATAGCTTTGTCAAGTCATCGGAGGGGTCAAATTCTTCTTTCCATACCACGTTGCCCGTTACTGTTAGTTCTGGGAATAAAGAAGGTTGATCAGTCCTTCTCCTCTTCCTTTGTTGTTTCACTACAGCTTTATGCTTAGGGCTATAGAAGACATCCAAGGGAGGAATCTCTTCTATCTGCAAAATTCGCCCGATGGATCCTTTGGAATTATTTCCGCTTCCTTTAATTTGGGTGGGTCGTTGGTTTCACCTGAAACCTGCTTTGATGTCGCTTCCTGTGTGTTTCCCTCTTTTGAAATCTCGTCATCTTTAGATCATTCTAGATTTCCGATAATCGAATTAAATTGCTGCCATTCCTGGAGCAATTTCGGATCAATCTGTGTATCTTCATTTACTTTCGAACTGCTGTGTTCTTGCATTTTCGCCTGGGTTTCTTCCTATCTCTGTAAATTCGCTTGGGTTTCTTCTTGTCTCTGCTCATGCACTTCCTCCTGCTGCTTTGATGTAATAGGAGGTTCTTTATCAAGTCGCTGCTCAGGCTCGCTTGATTCTGTTGTTGGAGTCGTCGCTAACAGTTCTAGAGACAGAGTTTGCAACCTATGCTCTCTAAGTCTGTTGAATTTGACCAGTCCCTCATCGTTGTATTCATATATGGCAAGCGATTTAACTTGATACAATGACTCAGCCGAAGCGAACAAGTCCTCAAATTTGTCTTCTTTATGCTCGAACTTGGCCAATTTGGCCTGGTCGAGTGCATTGTAGGCAAATTTGTTCGAATCGAATCGCCTGCTCGGTAGAGTTGCCAGGGTTAGTGAATTTATTTTCTCAGCTTCTTTCTCTGCATGTTTGAGATCATGCAGAGTGTAGATACCAATTCTCAAAGGAAAAGAGGGCCAGACGTGCTTCTTAGCTTTCTTCAGAGTTTGTGTAACCCCATCAGCGTTGATCTGATAGGCTATTTCCTTGGCCAGTAGTTTATCAGGGATGTATAGAGGAAGAACGTGGGGCTTGGCTTAACTACCAAAAACTCTGATATAGGTGAACTTCTCTTCTCCAAACCAACTCCCTATGGAATTTAAATCCACCCCTGCTTGGTAGGAAATCTTAGGGGCAGGCTTATTGAAAATAGAATAATGAATAGGCAACATGAAACCGTTGCAGATTTGATACAAATGGTGTTTGTAGTTGGTCTTCCACAACTTTTGATGGTATATGTGGACGGGTGCGGGGTCTTGCGACATCCACCTCCATCCGAGCACAGAAAATTCAGAATTAAAACACAAAACATCTAATACATAGGCACTGTAGTAAAATGGGGGAATGAACCTCTCAGTGACGTGAGAGTTGAATCTAAAATTAAGAATTGCAGTTGCTAACTTATCAGATAGTATATCCGCCCAATCCATTATTTTGCCACTACATGCCACCTCCATTAAGGGGACCATTTCTATGGTAAAATTAGCGGAATCATGTAATCCCCATAGTTTGCACATCATAATCCCAACATAGCAATAAGGAGAGCATAGAGAATTGACCGAGTACTTACCCGAAGATTCGTGCTTGTGCTTTGCTGGATTTTGTCTCCAACCTCGAATGGGTTCAGACTCAGTCTCATTTTCAGCTCGGAATTTCTCCAGGAATGTCGTGTTATACTTCTTCTCTGCCTCCGGCAAATGATACATTTTCCTTAGATCCTCGGCTCGAAAAGAACCGAAAATTCTCCCATCTATGGTGCTGAAGGTTCTGTCGGTAATTGGGATTTCCTGAATCGCCCATCTTACCACATCTGTATATGGGAGGATTTGCTCCCGAGCCGCTATTCGATGAAGAAAAGAGTTGGCTAAATCACTCAGATTAGCCTCGGATTTGCTGGTGCTGTCGACTGAAACTTGTATTGCTATCACCCTCGGGTCTTCGGCTTCGATCAGATTATATGTGCCTTGCCAAGTAGCTCTGGTAAGTCCTAGGCATGTAGTGTCCGATATGAGCCCTTTCTTTTTATTGCTTGGATCAACAACAGGTTGCCCTGTGGCCAACGAAGCGGAAGCCATTGTGGTCTTCTTGGACTTCTTCCCCATTCTGCTCAAATTTGTTTCTGCTGGAGAATTCTGCACAGAGACGATGATGGGCGTAATACAGGAAATAATAGCATAAATCGAATAGACTGAGATATATATTGATAAATTCATGGCGAACGATTGACTTAAGGTGGCCTCGAATCAAATCTGTAAACAGATCGCAGGCTTGCTGTTTCATTAAATGGTCGTTAAGACCTGTCAATCCGTCAATTCGATTAATGGCCGAATGATTTATTTGAAGCGTGCCTTGGGCGTTTTGGCGGTTGAGCGCAGATGAGTGGCCTTTTCGAAAGATAAGGCCTTAAATACGAATAAATCGTATTAAACCACTTTTAGGATTTTCTTTGAAAACTGTGCTTTTGCCTTTATCGCAATCGGGCGTCGAGGGAAATCATAAATCATTTGTTTGGTTCCATTTGGAATCCCAGATCGCCGATAGCGATATCGCATCGCGTCGGGAGTAGCGAGTGGGGCAGTTAAAAAGGCGTGCATAGTCGATTGTCGATTGCCGATAGCGATATCGCATCGCATCGGAGCAAGAGGGAGCTTTATTGTGTTAAATCATTATCGCTAATTGCTGATTGCCGATATCGCATCGCATCAGAGCAAGGGGGTTTTAATTGCGTTAATTCATTTATTGCCGATATCCGATAGCGATTTCGCATCGGAGTAAACCAATATGTCTTCAAGTTGTGTTCCCTTTGTCATTGCGATATGCGATCTTGCGATCGCTTTATCGCAATGACAAAAGATTAATCATTTGTGCTAAGACTTTTGATTGGTTTATTGAAAAGGCTTTTTGGGTAATGTTTTATTTTATCTCTTCAGGCCTTTTTTAATAGAACTAAGTTGATACCAATTAAAACCAAAAATTAAAAAGGGACCCATTTCATATTATGATTTTGGGATAATATTGATATGAAATGGGGGATTGTTGTAGGGCACAGCAATTGGCGATTCGCTGGAAGGAACAGTTATCTCTGAAAAGTATAGAAATACTTAAACTTTTTCAAAATAGAAATTTTATCAAAAGGGAAAATTCTAATATAACTAGGGATAGTTGCATTCCAAACAAAATAAAACTTTCTTTGCTAATTCCCTCTTTTGTTAAAAAATTAGATACATTCTAGATTTTAAATTGCCTCTATTGGTTGATATTGATAAAACGAAAACCTTTCCAAATCGTCTATTAAAATTAACTCCGTTGTCATAGGTATAGCCTCTGCTACCAACAAACGTTCATGTTTCGGCAGGGATACCTTTTAACCATATCATTGTCTATGGTCCCATTCACCTTAGAGCATGATTACCAGAATGAATTCAAAATATGTTTTTCACATTTTGTATTTCTTTTCTTTTTTCTGTTATTTTGTAAGATAAAAAGCCATTTCCCTAGTTTGGTGGCCAGCTACGTGACAATGCTATTCACTGGTAGTAATCTAACCGAACAAGCTGGCTCGTGATGAGACCCCTTGTCTTACAATTGAAGTCATTACCATGTTTTGGTATGCAGTATTGGTAATGTCAACTAAATTATTTCCCTATGAACATAGTAAGCAGGCTTGTAATAAGACCTCTTATCTTTTATATCCAGTATTCTTGGAATTACATTCTGAGTAATCACAAGCTTTGGTGAGTGGGATAGACAATTTTCTCCTTAAAAGGAGATGGATGACAAGGTAAGAGTTGGAGATGTTGAAATTGGATTAGCTCCTATTTTGATATTGATAACCTTCTTGTGACCAATTTGAAAATCTAAAAAGATTTACAATATTTATAAACTTTGAGAGGGGTTCACTAAGATTGCAGTGTAGTTTCAGAATGAAATTATATCTAATTTCCTAGAAATTATTCCTTTTGTTTAAGACTTCTATTTATTTAAAAGTAAATATCACACTACTTGTTTTGAACAACTCTTTAAGTACAACAAAGGTCAAATAGAAGATACCTCACAGCTTTATTTTCTAATGCTCCTACAAACTACAAAAATGCTATTAAAAGGAGAAGGGGTTACCTCCTCAATTGAAGAATTTCTTTAAGATAAGGCCATTAATAGGGAGAGAATCTCTCAGCCTTGATAAATCTTGTAATATGAAGGTCGAATGGCCTATCTTTTCACAGATCTGAAATGGTCCAAGCCACATCTTTTGAAACTTGGTGTGTTTTCCCTTATCTTCATGGGCTTTGTCCCATTTCAGGACTAAATCACCAACTTGAAATTGTTTGGAACAGGATGAAAGTGAATCAAATGATGACTTGATGATCTGCTGATGTTTCACATGAATGATCTTGCCTTTTTCTCTTTCTTCTTCTAATTTTAGAATTTGGTCATGTCTAAGCTGTAAAGAAGAAGAAGGGCTTTCTTCAATAAATTGAACTAGGGCTAGAGAAGGAAGGACAAGATTTGTTGGTAGCACTGCTTCTTTTCCATACACAAGTTTAAACGGAGAAGAACCTATAGAAGATTTTTCCGTTATCCTGTCAGCCCATAATGCAAATATTAAAGATTTGTGCCAATTCTTATGATTCTGTTCGATAGTTCGCTTGATAATTTTAATAAGATTTTTGTTTGTAGATTCAGCCAAACCATTGCCCTAAGGATAATAATTAGCAAAATATTTGAGTTTAAATCCTCTTTTAATTGCGAAATCAAACATAGCATTGCCTGAAAAGTAAGATGCATTATAAAAAACAAGAGCATTCAGGACACCAAACCTGGTAATGATGAATTGATCTATAAATTCAATAATAGCTTCAGAATTTGTTGTCTTTAAAGGAATCGCTTCAACCCACTTGGTAAAGTAATCAGTAGCAGTAAGGATATACTTATGCTGTTTGGAAGAATGTGGGGTAATTTCTCCAATAATGTCCAATACCCATTACTCAAATGGCTGTTCAATGTTGACCGGTTGCAAAGGGAAGGCTAATTTCCTTTGTCTTCCACTAGAAGTTTGACAATTTCGACATTTCCTTACATATTCATAAGCATCTCTAAACAGAGTGGGCCAATAATATCCAGCATGGATGACTTTGTGAGCTGTGGTATCAGCTCCAAAGTGGCCTCCTGCTGGTCCATCATGTAATTCCTGCAAAACCTTTTGTGCTTCAGGTTTTTCAAGGCATCTTAATAAAATTGAATCATAATTTTGCCTAAAAAGCACATCATCAATAATGGTAAAAAATTTTGCTTTCAATCTTATGGCCCTTTTGCTTTTGTAAGACAGGTTGGGGGGTGCATATCCATTTTTAAAATAAAATATTAAATCAGCATACTGTGATTCAGAGTCAACGATACTTATCTAGTTGATCGCTTCAAATTGATCTGTATCACTTGATTCTGAGATGTTGGATGCTCCTGCCAACAACCTGCAAAAACCTTTGCCTCTAACAATCTTTGCTGGCTTGATCTCTAGGTCATATTCTTGAAGTGTTGTTACCCAGTTTGCCCTTTTTTCTCCCAATTCTCTTTGGATTAATAGTTGCCTTACTGAAGAGAAAGGAACTATAAATTTTGTATGGACTTTTAAAAGGAAGGGTATGTAATGTTTAATAGCTTTATATACAACAAAGGCTTGTTTTTATACTTCGGAGTAGTTTAGTTCAGCACCCTGAAGATTTGAACTATAGAATGAAATGGGTGCTTCCAAATTGTAATTGTTGATCTGTGTGAGTACTGCAGCATAAGAGAAATCGGATGTGATGGTACACAATGTAAAATGATTAGAAAAATTAGGGGTATTTAGAGCGGGGGCGTTGATTATTGATTGCTTGATTAATTCAAACGCTTCTTTTTCTGCCGATCCCCATTTAAAAACTGAATTTTTCTTAATCATAGTTTGAAGTGGCAAAATCATTTGAGAAAAGTCTGGAACGAATCTCTTAACAAAATTGTTTTGGCCTAAAAATGACTGCATGGATTTCTTATTGTGAGGAAATGGGATTTCAGAGATTTCTTTGATCCTGTTGAGATCGATATAAATGCCATCTTTAGAAACAATAAAGCCTAGGAGCTTGCCTTGATCAAGAGTGAAAAAGGATTTCTTAGGGTTAAGAGAAATACCATATTTCTTACAGCGTTGAAATATTTGATTTAAATCATGCAAGTGATTGGATCTCTCTTTAGAAAATATAGTAATATCATCTAAGTAGACGACTACTGTTCTGTTAATTAACCCTTTGAAAGCGATATCCATTGCTCTTTGAAAAGTGGCTCCTGCATTAATAAGTCCGAAAGGCATTTTCTGATATGTATACGTTCCCCATTTTGTTCTGAATGTGGTTTTGAGTCGGTCATCAGGATGGACCAAAATTTGATTATATCCTGAAAAACCGTCCAAAAAGGACATTAACTCTGAGCCTGCCACCGATTGGAGTATCTGGTCCATAGTGGGTAATGGGAAGTTATCTTTTAAACTCGCCTTATTTAAATTTCTGAAATCAATACAAATCCTTATGTCGCCATTTTTCTTCCTGATTGGTACCATATTGGGGACCCAGTTTGAGTGCTGAACGGGAAAAATAATCTTAGCTTTCAAGAGTTTATTGAGTTCCGATTTTATTTGACTCTCTAAGTTTGGATGTATTTTTCTCAACTTTTGTTGAACTGGTTTCTGTTCGGGAAGCATCGAAATAGGGTGCTGGATAATGGATGTATCATACGGTTTTAGATCATCATATTTCCAAGCAAAAACATGTTTGTTTTTGTATAACAGTCTAATGAATGCTTCCTTTTCCTCCATGGAAAGTCCTAATCCTAAATTAATGTTTTGAGGATTTTGTTCAGTGCCAAGGTTTATCAATTCAAACCTTAAGGTAGAGCTCTGGAGCTTCGTATTGGACTCAAGTTTAAATCTGTCTTTAATATCGTAAAGATCCTCAAGCTTCACCACAGGCTTTGGGATTGAGTTTTCTTCAGGTTTACCTCGCATTTGAATATCGTGCTCATCTTCCTCAATGATTTGATTATCATAGGATTTTTCGGAGGTTAAAAACTGTAAAATGTCTTCATCATGGTTGAATACTCTCCAATTAGTTACATTGTCAAGAATGGATGGCCTAAAAAGCAGTTCTACTGGAAGTCTATCTGGGCTATAGTCTTCGGAAGGGAGGAGCTTGGAAGCGACATTGGCTAGAAAGTCGGCTACCGAATTTTGAGACCTGGGAATGGAAGAAATATTGAATGCTAAAAAGTGGGAGGTTAGCTCTTGTACTAGCGATTGATAATGTTTGAGATGGTTCGAAAGGCAATGAATTGTATTCCTTACTTGTTTAACAATAATCTCAGAATCTCCAAACACTTTCAAGTATTGGACTTTGAGGCCAATCGCTTTATATAGTCCTTGGACTAATGCTTCGTACTCAACTGTATTATTGGTGCATTCAAATTCTAGCCTGCAGGACAGCATTGTTTTTTCTCCTTGTGGGCTAACCAAAATACATCCTGCTCCTGACCCTTCACTAGACTTGGATCCATCAAAATATAAAGACAAAATAAAGAATTATCTACAATCTTACTTATAAAATTCTCAGTAACATTAACATAGTTAGACCTGTTGGTCTGCGAAAAATTTTCAATTTGCGATGCGAAATTGTTAATCGAGAAAGGAGATGGCTGGGCAATATAATTGCCGAAAAATGATTCAGAAGGATAATTTCCTAAGATATTGTTGTTGAACGTAATTGGTCGATTTTCTTGTTCAAATTCTGTAATAGTGTGGGTCATATGTTTCTCCCGATTGATCTTTATTTGATTGGGCTTGCCCTTATAGGGGAGCCACATGTGGGACCATCCCCGGTTTTGGGGAGAAAAAAAAAAAAAAAAAATAAAATACCCATGGAAGCTTTTCTGACCAATCCTGCTTAAAACAACCATAGAATTCAGGTATATCAGCGACTAGGATATCGATCCTTTGGACTATTCGTGGATCCGCCGATAACCTGATTGTAACAGAGTTTATTTCCCCTAAAACTTGAACTTTAGTTCTATCTAACTGCACAATGTGAATTGAAGATTTCTGAGGTTCTATGTTCAGTTTAGAACAAACTGAAGCAGGCATTATATTAGATGATGCCCCAGAATCAATTAAGCAGTTATGTAGATTTTAATTGTAAATTTCATATGTTAAGAGGAAAGGAGTATGGGAATAGTATCAGTTGCCTCAACTCTACCAGAAGGTGGTTGTCCTGAGTCGCTTGCAGCTTTAGTACTGGGAAGAGGTGAAGAAGGAACTGCATTAAGTTCTTTGAGAAGTAATTTTTGTTGAATGTTTTAATTATAAACTCAAGTCAAACATGGTGATGTTTGCCTTAGTTTTCTTCATGTCATCGACAATATTATAATCCATCGAATCAAATACTACCAATGTCTTAGATGACGAAGGCATATTGGAGGATGATGGCTAATTCTGAGATACTATTGCGGCTGGCTTCCTTGTGGGTACCTTTTCCTTTACAGTATTGGTACCAGCACTCCTTTTCTTTGAATTGGCTTGAACAGGTTTGGGAGTAGCTTTAATCCTTGTAGTGACGGGAAAGGCTTCTTGCTCAGTGTCAGTATTGAATTAGGGAGTATAAAGTCCCACATCCCGTGGCATTCAACAACTTCCTCTTCTTCTTCTTTGGATGGTGTAATTGTTTCTTCTTCTTCTTCTTCCTCAGGATCCGAATCTGCATAAGATATGACATTTGGAGGCTTGGACTCAGGTTTTTTGAAATTCCTATAAGGTTTCTTTGTTGAGGACTCTGCTACTTGTTTCTTAATCTCAACCATTTCATTTGACATGGTTTTAAAGAATTTTTGAAGGCCCTCCATGTCATATGGATCTTTAGTAATATTTTTCTTCGAATCATCCTTAAAGGACACTTTTTTGGATTTTCGTTCTTCTAGGGCAGTTTTCTTTTCCAAGGCGATTACACTTTTTTCAACAGCGAGGGCTTCCTTCATGTTTTCGGCCAATGTAGGCTGTTTAGCCCTATCCACCAAAATGGCTATGTTTGAGGGTAAGGTGGTGATATACCACTCGCTTCTAACTTGTTTGCTTGGCTTATCATCGATAGGGATTTTGTTCAAGAGTTTGTTAAATCGGGAGTTAAACTCCTTAATGGGTTCTCTTGACTCGATCCTTAAATTGGAAAGGTCATGGACGAGTGCAGCCAAGGATATATCATCGCCGTATTTGGTAAGGAACTGTTCCTGAAAGATATTCCAACTGGTGATGGATCCAGAGGGCAAGGAAAAATACCAAGACCCTGCTGATCCTTGTAGTGTATAGGGAAACAATCTAACTACCACATCTTCTTCAGTCACTCCCTTCAAGTTGATTGACAACATAAAATTGTTTATGTGTTCTTCTGCTGACGTTCCAGGATCTGGATTGAACTTTGGTAGCCATTTTTTGGGATAATCGGGTAACGGATGTAAAGGTGTAGGCATGGTGACTGCACCAGGACTTCTCCATGGTCTTTGAGCCATTTTAGGAGTGCCAACGATTGCCTGTGGTGTTCCAGGTGCTTGAGGGGGAGGCAGAAATGAAGACTGAAAAGATTGTGATGTTTGAGGTGAAGTCCCTTGGTGAACAACAATATGTAGTGGTGAAGTGGGTGTTTGACTCCGCACAGGTGATGATGAAATGGAAGATGATGGAGAAAAGGTTTCACTACCAGAACCTTTAGCGGTCTTTTTAATCCTTTTCCTTTCGGGCAAAGGAAACTCAGGTGGTTCAATACCTAGTTTTTTGGTTTGAAGTCTGGTAAGGTGAGGAGGTAAGTGGAATTGCGAAGTATGACTGCCTTGTGACACTTCAGATCTAGGAGGTGAAATCGAGAAGCCTTGAAGTTTCCGGATGATAGATTGAACTTTAGGGGACTGCGGACTTAAGTGTTCTGAAGTATGAGGTAATTGAGCAGTAGTGGTTGATTCTTCCTCGTCTCGTCTGGATACTGATGATTCAGGATGCGAACGAGAGGTCCGAGGAGAGGTGGAGGGTGACTTACTCTTTGAATGGTTTGTAGGTTTTGGCTTACTCGTCATTCACAGCGGATGGCCTCCTTCTAGCGCCAAAAATGTTGATGCCTCAAAAATCACTGCAAAAACATTGGGGGATAACCACCCAGTCCAGACCTTAGTACAACTTCTTTTCCGTTTGGAATGGTGGCTCCGACTGGATATAATGGGACCAATTTCTCGATAATGAATAAAAGGGGTGGATGAGTGATGAGTTATCTGTTCTAATGATAGGCGGATAACTTAATCTATCGACAAAAATACGAAAACTAATACTAATCCCGGGAACAATTATTCTTTGTAAATGCAGTGTTTAATGATCTTTGTCTATTGACAGGCATGTAGATGACTCTGGAAAATAGACATAGATATTCAATCATTTAAAGATTTGTTCATCTAAATAGTTAAACAAAGCGATTAACGCAAGATTACTGCATTTACCATTTATATCATCGATACATATATGATTGAAAGAAAAGCATGCTATAGATAGCCAATAGTGGGATGCATAAAGGATGTTGTTAAAACACATATATATATAAGCGATAATAGCAAGAGTGATCAAATGACAATTCATATAAAAAGAATGAGTACAAACATATATAATAGTACCATATGAGCTGCTAATCAATCCCAATATCAATCGCTATTTGAGATTCTTTCTTCAATGCAGAAATGTTTTCAAACAAAGACAGTAGTGCACATTTGTATAAAAACCTTCCTTATCAAAATCAGAATGATTGGTCCAACTTCATCAAAGAATATCCCTGAAGTACAATAGTGCAACTTCAGGGTTTAAGTCATATACAAAACTTTACGACCATTTCTAAATGCATGAAAGGGTCTATAAATACTACTAAACTAAAAAAATCTATGAAAACAAAATCCTACTAAACTAGCATCAATTAATACTATCTATCTTCTTGGGGGTGATCTGGCAGTCGGCGATGTGAATCATGACTCAGGTTGTCTGCCTTTAAACTTGAGCTGGCTTATCGCAAGCATTGGCTCCACTTCGGGTGGTCTGCTGAGGCGCAAGCTGAGTTGGGTAGCAAAGGTGGCATCCTGAATATCGGGTATGATATACCCGATAGCATCTGTGAGGTATTTGAGGGTAGCTCTTTGGCTGTGAAGCTTCACTAAAAATAACCAATAGGCATCCCATGTCAAACTGTTGATTCCTGCAATTAACCTTCCATTTTTCTCCAGCTCTGGGTAGCATGAATGCTCCAACATCTTTTTTGCCATTAATTGGCCTGGGGTAAATTGATAAATCATGTTAGACAAGTAAAGAGTATTATTTACCAATTCAACCAAATTACTAGTGCTTGCCTTGCATCTTAAAATTCCTCTTTCTACCTTCATTAACTGAGATCGCCATTCTGTGAATAATATTTCCTTGTGCGATTCTAGAATCCTTGGTAGGTTAGCTGCCTGTCCCTGATCGGAATCTTTCCATTCCAGAAAATTTGTCAATGTTTCTTCGGCTTGATCCAAATCTGTCCTCGCCTTTTCTACTTTTTCACTTATGGATGCCACTAAGTCGCACAATGGTTCTGCTTGGGTGATTTACTGACACAAGAGCTTCATTTGATTTATCAATGCTTTGTTTAATTGAAATGCCTCTACTTTAAACTCATCTACCTGAGGGAGCTTTTTCATTTGCTCAAGTTGAGCTGATAATTGAGCGATCTACTCATCTTTGGGTTTTAGCATTTCCTCAGTTGATGTTCTTAGTTGCGCCAATGCTGCCGATATCTCCTTTTGCTTTTGGACTGCGCTATCATCAATCCTCTGTTTTTCTTCCTGCAATTGCTTAGTCAGCTGATTGTTTATTTGTTGTTGTACTAGAAATTGTTGTTCTTCCTGCTCTGCCTTCTACTGTGCTTCTGATAATTGTGCCTGTAGTGAAAAGATGTCTTGATCTTTTGTCTTTAATAAACTGCTTACCTCCGATGCTTAATCTATTGTCGCCGCCAAATAAGCTCCAACATATTGCGATAGCTTTGTCAAGTCATCGGAGGGGTCAAATTCTTCTTTTCATACCACATTGCCCGTTACTGTTAGTTCTGGGAATAAGGAAGGTTGATCAGACCTTCTCCTCTTCCTCTATCGTTTCACTACAGCTTTATGTTTAGGGCTATAGAAGACATCCAAGGGAGGAATCTCTTCTATCTACAAAATGATTTCACCTGATGGATCCTTTGGAATTATTTCTGCTTCCTTTAATTTGGGTGGGTCGTTGGTTTCACCTGAAACCTGCTTTGAAGTCACTTCCTGTGTGTTGCCCTCTTTTGAAATCTCGTCATCCTTAGAGCATTCTATATTTCTGATAATAGAATTAAATTGTTGCCATTCCTGGAGAAATTTCGGATCAATCTGTGTATCTTCATTTACTTTTGAACTGCTCTGTTCTTGCATTTTCGCCTGGGTCTCTTCCTGTCTCTACAATTTCGCCTGGGTTTCTTCTTGTCTCTGCTCATGCACTTCCTCCTGCTGCTTTGATGTAATAGGAGATTCTTTATCAAGTCACTGCTCAGGCTCGCTTGATTATGTTGTTGGAGTCATCGCTAACAGGTCTAGAGGTAGAGTTTGCAACCTCTGCTCTCTAAGTCTGTTGAATTCGACCAGTCCCTCATCATTGTATTCAAGTATGGCAAGCGATTTAACTTGATACAAAGACTCGGCCGAAGCGAACAAGTCCTCAAATCTGTGTTCTTTATGCTCGAACTTGGCCAATTTGGCCTGGTCGAGTGCATTGTAGGCGACTTTGTTTGGATCGAATTGCCTGTTCGGTAGAGTTGCCAGGGTCAGTGAATTTATTTTCTCAGCTTCTTTCTCTGTATGTTTGAGATCATGAAGAGTGTAGATACCAATTCTCAAAGGAAAAGAGGGCCAGATGTGCTTCTTAGCTTTCTTCAGAGTTTCTGTAACCCCATCGGCGTTGATCTGATAGGCTATTTCCCTGGCCAGTAGTTTATCAGGGATGTATAGAGGAAGAACGTGGGGCTTGGCTTGACTTCCAAAAACTCTGATATAGGTGAAATTTTCCTCCCCAAACCAACTCCCTATGGAAGTTAAATCCACCCCTGCTTGGTAGGAAATCTTAGGGGCAGGCTTATTGAAAATGGAATAATGAATAGGCAACATGAAACCGTTGCAGATTTGATACAAATGGTGTTTGTAGTTGGTCTTCCACAACTTTTGATGGTATATGTGGACGGGTGCGGGGTCTTGCGATGTCCACCTCCATCTGAGCACAAAAAATTCAGAATTAAAACACAAAACATCTAATACATAGGCACTGTAGTAAAATGGGGGAATGAACCTTTCAGTGACGCGAGTGTTGAATCTGAAATTAAGAATTGCAGATGCTAACTTATCAGACAGTATATCTTCCCAATCCATTATTTTTCCACTACATGCTGCCTCCATTAAGGGGACCATTTCTATGGTAAAATTGGCGGAATCATGTAATCCCCATAGTCTGCACATCATAATCCCAGCATAGCAATAAGGAGAGCATAGAGAATCGACCGAGTACTTACCCGAAGATTCGTGCTTGTGCTTTGCTGGATTTTGTCTCCAACCTCGAATGGGTTCGGACTCAGTCTCATTTTCAGCTCGGAATTTCTCCAAGAATGCCATGTTATACTTCTTCTCTGCCTCCGGCAAATGATACATTTTCCTTACCTCCTCGAAAAGAACTGAAAATTCTCCCATCTGTAGTGTTGAAAGTTCCGTCGGTAATTGGGATTTCCTAAATCGCCCATCTTACCACATCTGTATATGGGAGGATTTGCTCCCGGGCCGCTATTCGATGAAGAAAAGAGTTGGCCAAATCGATCAGATTAGCCTAGGATTTGCTGGTGCTGTCGGCTGAAACTTGTATTGTTGTCACCCTCAGGTCTTTGGCTTCGATCAGATTATATGTGCCTTGCCAAGTAGCTCTGGTAAGTCCTAGGCATGTAGTGTCCAATATGAGCCCTTTCTTTTTATTGCTTGGATCAACAGCAGGTTGCCCTGTGGCCGGCGAAGCGGAAGCCATTGTGGTCTTCTTGGACTTCTTCCCCATTCTGCTCAAATCTGTTTCTGCGGAAGAATTCTGCACAGAGACGGTGATGGGCGTAATATAGGAAATAATAGCATAAATTGAATAGACTGAGATATATATTGATAAATTCATGGCGAACGATTGACTTAAGGTGGCCTCAAGTAAAATCTGAAAACAGATCGCAGGCTTACTATTTCATTAAATGGTCGTTAAGGCCTGTCAATCTTATCAATGTCTGTCAATTCGGTTAATGGCCGAATGATTTATTTGAAGCGTGCCTTGGGCATTTTGGTGGTTGAGCGCGGATGAGTGGCTTTTCGAAAGATAATGCCTTAAATACGAATAAATCACATTAAACTTCTTTTAAGATTTCTTTTGAAAACTGCGCTTTTGCCTTTATCGCAATCGGGCGTCGGGGAAAATCATAAATCATTGTTTTGGTTCCATTTGGAATCCCCGATTGCCGATAGCGATATCGCATCGCATCGGGAGTAGCGAGTGGGGCAGTTAAAATGGCGTGCATAGTCGATTGCCGATTGACGATAGCAATATCGCATTGCATCGGAGCAAGAGGGAGCTTTATCGTGTTAAATCATTATCGCCGATTGTCAATAGCGATATCGCATCGCATCGGAGAAAGAGGGCTTTTAATTGCATTAATTCATTTATTGTCGATACTCGATAGCGATTTCGCATCGGAGTTAACCAATATGTCCTGAAGTTGTGTTCCCTTTGTCATTTATGCTAAGACTTTTTGATTGGTTTATTGAAAAGGCTTTTTGGGTAATGTTTTATTTTATCTCTTAGGGCCTTTTTTAATAGAAGTAAGTTGATACCAATTTAAAACCAAAATTAAAAAGGGACCCATTTCATATTATGGTTTTGGGATAATATTGATATGAAATGGGGGGTTGTTGTAGGGCACAACAATTGGCGATTTGCTGGAAGAAACAGTTATCTCTGAAAAGTATAGAAATACTTAAACTTTTTCAAAATAGAAATTTTATCAAAAGGGAAAATTCTAATGTAACTAGGTATCGTTGCATTCCAAACAAAATAAAACTTTCTTTGCTAATTCCCTCTTTTGTTAAAAATTAGATACATTCTAGATTTTAAATTGGCCTCTATTGGTTGATATTGATAAAACAGAAAACCTTTCCAAATCAACTATTAAAATTAACTCCTTTGTCATAGGTAGAGCCTCTGGTGCCAGCAAACGTTCATAGTTTCGGCAGGGATACCTTTTAACCATATCATTGTCTATTGTCCCATTCACCTTAGAGCATGATTAACAGAATGAATTCAAAATATGTTTTTCACATTTTCTATTTATTTTCTCTTTTCTATTATTTTGTAAGATAAAAAACGATTGCGCTTGTTTGGTGGCCAGCAAAGTGACAATGCCATTCACTGGTAGTAATTTAACTGAACAAGCTGGCTCGTGATGAGACCCCTTGTCTTACAATTGAAGCCATTACCCTGTTTTGGTGTGCAGTATTGGTAATGTCGGCTAAACTATTTCCCTATGAACATGGTAAGAAGGCTTGTAATAAGGCCTCTTATCTTTTATATCCAGTATTTTTGGAATTACATTTTGAGTAATCACAAGCTTTGGTGAGTGGGATAGACAATTTTCTTCTTAAGAGGAGATGGATGACAAGGTAAGAGTTGGAGATGCTGAAATTGGATTAGCTCCTATTTTGATATTGATAACCTTCTTGTGACCAATTTGAAAATCTAAAAAGATTTACAATATTTATAAACTTTGAGAGGGGTTCAATAGAAATCATTCCTTTTGTTTAAGACTTCTATTTATTTAAAATTAAATATCACACTACTTGTTTTGAGCAACTCTTTAAGTACAAGAAAGGTCAAATAGAAGATACCTTACAATTTTATTTCCTAATGCTCCTACAAACTACAAAAATGCTATTAAAAGGAGAAGGGGTTACCTCCTCAATTGAAGAATTTATTTAAGATAAGACCATTAACAGGGAGAGAATCTCTCAGCCCTGATAAATCTTGTAATATGAAGTTCGAATGGCCTATCTTTTCACAGATCTAAAATGGTCCAAGCCACATCTTCTGAAACTTGGTGTGTTTTCCCTTATCTTTATGGGCTTTGTCCCATTTCAGGACTAAATCACCGACTTGAAATTGTTTGGAACTGGATGAAAGTAAATCAAATGATGACTTGATGATCTGCTGATGTTTCGCATGAAGGATTTTGGCTTTTTCTCTTTCTTCTTCTAATTTTAGAATTTGGTCATGTCTAAGTTGTAAAGAAGAAGAAGGGCTTTCTTCAATAAATTGAACTAGGGCTAAAGAAGGGAGTACAATATTTGTTGGTAGTACTGCTTCTTTTCCATACACAAGTTTAAACGGAGAAGAACCTATAGAAGCTTTTTGCATTATCCTGTCAGCCCATAATGCAAATATTAAAGATTTGTGCCAGTTCTTATGATTCTGTTCGATAGTTCACTTGATAATTTTAATCAGATTTTTGTTTGTAGATTCTACTAAACCATTGCCTTGGGGATAATAATTAGCAGAATATTTGAGTTTAAATCCTCTTTTAATTGTGAAATCAAACATAGCATTGCCTAAAATGTAAGATGCATTATCAAAGACAAGAGCATTCGGGACACCAAACCTGGTAATGATGAATTGGTCTATGAATTCAATAATAGCTTCAGAATTTGTTGTCTTTAAAGGAATCGCTTCAACCCACTTGGTGAAGTAATCAGTAGCGGTAAGGATATACTTATGATGTTTGGAAGAATTTGGGGTAATTTCTCCAATGATGTCCAATCCCCATTGCTCAGATGGTTGTTCAATGTTGACCGGTTGCAAAGGGAAGGCTGATTTCTTTTGTCTTCCACTAGAAGTTTGGAAATTTCGGTATTTCCTTACATATTCATGAGCATTTATAAACAGAGTGGGCCAATAGTATCCAGCATGAATGACTTTGTGAGCTGTTGTATCAGCTCCAAAGTGGCCTCCTGCTGGTCCATCATGTAATTCCTGCAAAACTTTTTGTGCTTCAGGCTTTTCAAGGCATCTTAATAAAATTGAATCATAATTTTGCCTAAAAAGCACATCATCAATAATGGTAAATTTTTTTTCTTTCAATCTTATGGCCCTTTTGTTTTTGTAAGACAGGTTGGGAGGTGCATATCCATTTTTCAAATAAAATATTAAATGAACATACTGTGATTCAGAGTCATCGATACTTATCTGGTTGATCGCTTCAAATTGATCTGTATCACTTGATTCTGGAATGTTGGATGCTCCTGCCAACAACCTGCAAAAACCTTGGCCTCTAACAATCTTTGCTGGCTTGATCTCTAGGTCATATTCTTGAAATGTTGTTACCCAGTTTGCTCTTTTTTCTCCCAATTCTCTTTGTATTAATAGTTGCCTTATTGAAGAGAAAGGAACTATAACTTTTGTATGGGATTTTAAAAGGAAGGGTATGTAATGTTTAACAGCTTTATATACAACAAATGCTTGTTTTTCTACTTCGGAGTAGTTTAGTTCAGCACCCTGAAGATTTGAACTATAGAATGAAATGGGTGCTTCTAAATTGTGATTGTTGATCTGTGTGAGTACTGCAGCATAAGAGAAATCAGATGCGATGGTATACAATGTAAAATGATTAGAAAAATTAGGGGTATTTAAAGCGGGGGCATTGATTATTGATTGTTTGATTAATTCAAACGCTTCCTTTTCTGTCGATCCCCATTTAAAGACTGAATTTTTCTTAATCATAGTTTGAAGTGGCAAAATGATTTGAGAAAAGTCTGGAACGAATCTCTTAACAAAATTGATTTGGCCTAAAAATGACTGCATGGATTTCTTATTGTGAGGAAATGGGATTTCAGAGATTTCTTTGATCCTGTCGGGATCAATATAAATGCCATCTTTAGAAACGATAAACCCTAGGAGCTTGCCTTGATCAAGAGTGAAAAAATATTTTTTAGGGTTAAGAGAAATACCATATTTATTACAACGTTGAAAGATTTGATTTAAATCATGCAAGTGATTGGATCTCTCTTTAGAAAATACAGTAATATCATCTAAGTAGATGACTATTGTTCTGTTAATTAACCCTTTGAAAGCGATATCCATTGTTGTTTGAAAAGTGGCTCCTGCATTAATAAGTCCGAAAGGAATTTTCTGATATGCATACGTTCCCCATTTTGTTCTGAATGTGGTGTTGAGTCGGTCATCAGGATGGACCAAAATTTGGTTATATCCTGAAAAACCGTCCAAAAAGGACATTAACTCTGAGCCTGCCACTGATTGGAGTATCTGCTCCATAGTGGGTAATGGGAAGTTATCTTTTAAACTTGCCTTATTTAAATTTCTGAAATCAATACAAATCCTTATGTCGCCATTTTTCTTCCTAACTGGTACCATATTGGAGACCCAGTTTGAGTGTCGAAGGGGAAAAATAATCTTAGCTTTCAAGAGTTTATTGAGTTCCGATTTTATTTGACCCTCTAATTTTGGATGTATTTTTCTCAACATTTGTTGAACTGGTTTCTATTCGGGAAGCATCGGAATAGTGTGCTAGATAATGGATGTATCATATGTTTTTAGATCGTCATATTTCCAAGCAAAAACATGTTTATTTTTGCGTAACAGTCTAATGAATGCTTCTTTTTCCTCCAGGGAAAGTCCTAACCCTAAATTAATGTTTTGAGGATTTTGTTCCGTGCCAAGGTTTATCAATTCAAACCTTAAGGTAGAGCTCTGGACCTTCGTATTGGACACAGGTTTAAATATGTCTTTAATATTGTAAAGATCCTCAAGCTTCACCACATCCTTTGGGATTGAGTTTTCTTCAGGTTTACCTCGCATTTGAATATTGTGCTCGTCTTCCTCAATGATTTGATTATCATAGGATTTTTCGGAGGCTAAAAACTGTAAAATGTCTTCATCGTGGTTGAATACTCTCCAATTAGTTACATTTTCAGGAATTGATGGCCTAAAAAGCAATTCTACTGAAAATCTATCTGGGCTGTAGTCTTTGGAAGGGAGGAGCTTGGAAGCGACATTGGCTAGCAAGTCGGCTGCAGAATTTTGAGACCTAGGAATGGAAGAAATATTGAATGCTGAAAAATGGGAGGTGCGCTCTTGTACTAGCGATTGATAATGTTTGAGATGGTTTGAAAGGCAATGAATTGTATTCCTTACCTGTTTAACAATAATCTCATAATCTCCAAAGACCTTCAAGTATTGGAATTTGAGGCTGATCGCTTTATATAGTCCTTCGACTAATGCTTCGTACTCCGCTGTGTTATTGGTGCATTCAAATTCTAGCCTACAGGAAAACATTGTTTTTTCTCCTTGCGGGCTAACCAAAATACATCCTGCTCCTGATCCTTCACTAGACTTGGATCCATCAAAATATAAAGACCAAAACAAAGAATTATCTACAATATTACTTACAAAATTCTCAGTAACATTAACACATTTAGACCTGTCGGTCTGCGAAAATTTTTCAATTTGCGATGCGAAATTGTTAACCGAGAAGGGAGATGGCTGGAAAATGCCGAAAAATGACTCAAAAGAATAATTTCCTAAGATATTGTTGTTGAACGCAATTGGTTCATTTTCTTGTTCAAATTCTGTGACAGTGTGGGTCATATGTTTCTCCCGATTGATCTTTATTTGATTGGGCTTGCCCTTATAGGGGAGCCACATGTGGGACCAATCGGTGGAGATATACCCATGGAGCTTTTCTGACCAATCCCTGCTTAAAATCAACCCATAGAATTCAGGTATATCGGTGACTAGGATATCAATCCTTTGAACTATTCGTGGATCCGCCGAAATCCTGATTGTAACAGAGTTTATTTCCCCTAAATCTTGAACTTTAGTTCTATCTAACTACACAATGTGAATAGAAGATTTATGGGGTTCTATATTCAGTTTAGAACAAACTGAGGCAGGCATTATATTAGATGATGCCCCAGAATCAATTAAGCAGTTATGTAGATTTCGATTGTAAATTTCATATGTTAAGAGGAAAGGAGGAATATGGGAGTTTGATCTATCTCCAATCAGAATTGTATTAGTTGCCTCAACTCTACTAGAAGGTGGTTGTCCTGAGTTGCTTGCAGCTTTAGTACTGGGAAGAGGTGAAGAAGGAACTGCACTAAGTTCTTTGAGAAGTAATTTTTGTTGATGCTTTAATTTACTAAGCTCAAACATGGTGATGTTTGCCTTAGTTTTCTTCATGTCATGTACAATATTATAGTCCATCGAATCAGATACTACCAATGTCTTAGATGACGAATGTATATTGGAAGATGACGACTGATTCTGAGATACTGTCATGGCTAGCTTCCTTGTGGGTAGCTTTTCCTTTGCTGTATTGGTACCAACACTCCTTTTCTTTGAATTGGCTTGAACAGGTTCGGGAGTAGCTTTACTCCTTGTAGTGACGGGAAAGGCTTCTTGCTCAGCGTCAGTATCAGAATTAGGGATTATAAAGTCCCACATCCCGTGGCATTCAAAAACTTCCTCTTCTTCTTCTTCGGATGGCGTAATTGTTTCTTATTCTTCTTCTTCCTCAGGATCCGAATCTGCGTAAGATATGACATTTGGAGGCTTGCACTCAGATTTTTTGAAATTCCTATATGGTTTCTTTGTTGAGGATTATGATACTTGTTTCTTAATCTCAACCATTTCATTTGACATGGTTTTCAGGACTTTTTGAAGGCCCTCCATGTCATATGGATCCTTAGTGATCTTTTTCTTCGAATCATCTTTAAAGGACACTTTTTTGGATTTTTGTTCTTCCAGGGCAGTTTTCTTTTCCAAGGCAATTACACTTTTTTCAACAGTGAGGGCTTCTTTCATATTTTCGGCCAATGTAGGCTGTTTATCCCTATCCACAAAAATGGCTATGTTTGAGGGTAAGGCGGTAATATACCACTCGCTTCTAACTTGTTTGCTTGGCTTATCATCGGTAGGGATTTTGTTCAAGAGTTTGTTAAATCAGGAGTTAAACTCCTTAAAGGGTTCTCTTGACTCGATCCTTAAATTGGAAAGGTCATGGGCAAGTGTAGCCAAGGATCTATCATCGCTGTATTTGGTAAGGAACTGTTCCTGAAAGATATTCCAACTGGTGATGGATCCAGAGGGCAAGGAAAAATACCAAGACCCTGCAGATCCTTGTAGTGTATAGGGAAACAATCTAACTACCACATCTTCTTCAGTCACTCCCTTCAAGTTGATTGATAACATAAAATTGTTTATGTGTTCTTCTGCTGATGTTCCAGGATTTGGATTGAACTTTGGTAGCCATTTTTTGGGATAATCGGGTAACGGATGTAAAGGTGCAGGCATGGTGACTGCACCAGGACTTCTCCATGGTCTTTGAGCCATTTTAGGAGTACCAACGATTTCCTGTGGTGTTCCAGGTGCTTGAGGGGGAGGCAGAAATGAAGACTGAAAAGATTGTGATGTTTGAGGTGAAGTCCCTTGGTGAACAACAATATGAAGTCCCTTGGGAGAAGCCTTGAAGTTTCTGGATGATAGATTGAACTTCAGGGGACTGCGGACTTAAATGTTCTGAAGTATGAGGTAATTGAGCAGTAGTGGTTGATTCTTCCTCGTCTCGTCTGGATACTGATGATTCAGGATGCGAACGAGAGGTTCGAGGAGAGGTGGAGGGTGACTTACTCTTTGAATGGTTTGTAGGTTTTGTCTTACTCGTCATTCATAGCGGATGGCCCTCCTTCTAGCACCAGAAATGTTGATGCCTCGAAAATCACTGCAAAAACATTGGGGGATAACCACTCGGTCCAGACCTTAGTACAGATCCTTTTCCGTTTGGAATGGTGGCTCCGACTGGATATAATGGGACCAGTTTCCCGATAATGAATAAAAGGGGTGGATGAGTGATGAGTTGTCTGTTCTAATGATAGGCGGATAACTTAATCTATCGACAAAAATACAAAAACTAATATTAATCCCGGGAACAATTATTCTTTGTAAATACAGTGTTTAATGATCTTTGTCTATTGATAGGCATGTAGATGACTCTAGAAAATAGACATAGATATTCAATCATTTAAAGATTTCTTCATCTAAATAGTTAAACAAAGTGATTAACGCAAGATTACTGCATTTACCATTTATATCATCGATACATATATGATTGAAAGAAAAGCATGCTATAAACAGCCAATAATGGGATGCATAAAGGATGCTGTTAAAACACATATATATAAGCGATAATAGCAAGAGCGATCAAATGAAAATTCATATAAAAAGAATGAGTACAGACATATATAATAGTACCATATGAGCTGCTAATCAATCCCAATATCAATCGCTATTTGAGATTCTTTCTTCAATGCAGAAATGTTTTCAAACAAAGATAGTAGTGCACATTTGTATAAAAACCTTCCTTATCAAAATCAGAATGATTGGTCCAACTTCATAAAAGAATATCCCTGAAGTACAATAGTGCAACTTCAGGGTTTAAGTCATATACAAAATTTTACGACCCTTTCTAAATGCATGAAAGGGTCTATAAATACTACTAAACTAAAAAATCTATGAAAACAAAATCCTACTAAATTGGCATCAATTAATACTATCTATCTTCTTGGGGGCGATCTGGTAGTCGGCGATGTGAATCATGACTCAGGTTGTCTTCCTTTAAACTTGAGCTGGCTTATCGCAAGAATTGGCTCCACTTCGGGTGGTCTGTTGAGGCGCAAGCTGAGTTGGGTAGCAAAGGTGGCATCCTGAATATCAGGTATGATATACCTGATAGCATCTGTGAGGTATTTGAGGGTAGCTCTTTGGCTGTGCGGCTTCACTAAAAATAACCAATAGGCATCCCATGTCAAACTGTTGATTCCCACAATTAACCTTCCATTTTTCTCCAGCTCTGGATAGCATGAATGCTCCAACATCTTTGTTGCCATTAATTGGCCTGGGGTAAATTGAGAAATCATGTTAGACAAGTAAAGAGTATTATTTACCAATTCAACCAAATTACTAGTGGTTGCCTTGCATCTTAAAATCGCTCTTTCTACCTTCATTAACTGAGATTTCCATTCTGTGAATAATATTTCTTTGTGCGATTCTAGAATCCTTGGTAGGTTAGCTGCCTGTCCCTGATCGGAATCTTTCCATTCCAGAAAATTTGTCAATTTTTCTTTGGCTTGATCCAAATCTGTCCTCGCCTTTTCTACTTTTTCACTTATGGATGCCACTAAGTCGCACAATGGTTCTGCTTGGGTGATTTACTGACACAAGAGCTTCATTTGATTTATCAATGCTTTGTTTAATTGAAATGCCTCTGCTTTAAACTCATCTACCTAAGGGAGCTTTTTCATTTGCTCAAGTTGAGCTAATAATTGAGCGATCTGCTCATCTTTGGATTTTAGCATTTCCTCAGTTGATGTTCTTAGTTGCGCCAATGCTATCGATATCTCCTTTTGCTTTTGGACTGCGCTATCATCAATCCTCTGTTTTTCTTCCTGCAATTGCTTAGTCAGTTGATTGTTTATTTGTTGCTATACTAGAAATTGTTGTTCTTCCTGCTCTTCCTTCTGCTGCGCTTCCGATAATTGTGCCTGTAGCGAAAAGATGTCTTGATCTTTTGTCTTTAATAAACTGCTTACCTCCAATGCTTTATATATTGTCGCCACTGAATAAGCTCCAGCATATTGCGATAGCTTTGTCAAGTCATCGGAGGGGTCAAATTCTTCTTTCCATAACACATTGCCCGTTACTCTTAGTTCTGGGAATAAAGAAGGTTGATCAGTCCTTCTCCTCTTCCTTTGTCGTTTCACTACAACTTTATGTTTAGGGCTATAGAAGACATCCAAGGGAGGAATCTCTTCTATCTGAAAAATGATTTCGCCCGATGGATCCTTTGGAATTATTTCTGCTTCCTTTAATTTGGGTGGGTCGTTGGTTTCTCCTGAAACCTACTTTGAAGTTGCTTCCTGTGTGTTTCCTTCTTTTGAAATCTCGTCATCCTTAGAGCATTCTAGATTGCCAATAGTCGAATTAAATTGCTGCCATACCTGGAGCAATTTCGGATCAATCTGTGTATCTTCATTTACTTTTGAACTGCTCTGTTCTTGCCTTTTCGCCTGGGTCTCTTCCTGTCTCTGCAATTTCGCCTGAGTTTCTTCTTGTCTCTGCTCATGCACTTCCTCTTGCTGTTTTGATGTAATAGGAGGTTCTTTATCAAGTCGCTGCTCAGGCTCGCTTGATTCTGTTGTTGGAGTCGTCGCTAATAGGTCTAGAGGCAAAGTTTGCAACCTCTGCTCTCTAAGTCTGTTGAATTCGACCAGTTGCTCATCATTGTATTCAAGTATGGCAAGCGATTTAACTTGATACAATGACTCGGCCGAAGTGAACAAGTCCTCAAATCTATCTTCTTTATGCTCAAACTTGGCCAATTTGGCCTGGTCGAGTGCATTGTAGGCGACTTTGTTCGGATCGAATCGCCTGCTCGGTAGAGTTGCCAGGGTTAATGAATTTATTTTCTCATCGTCTTTCTCTGCATGTTTGAGATCATGAAGAGTGTAGATACCAATTCTCAAAGGAAAAGAGGGCCAGGCGTGCTTCTTAGCTTTCTTCAGAGTTTGTGTAACCTCATCGGCGTTGATCTGATAGGCTATTTCCCTGGCCAATAGTTTATCAGGGATGTATAGAGGAAGAACGTGGGGCTTGGCTTGACTGCCAAAAACTTTGATATAGGTGAATGTTTCCTCCCCAAACCTACTCCCTATGGAAGTTAAATCCACCCTTGCTTGTTAGGAAATCTTAGGGGCAGGCTTATTGAAAATGGAATAATGAATAGGCAACATGAAACCGTTACAGATTTGATACAAATGGTTTTTGTAGTTGGTCTTCCACAGCTTTTGATGGTATATGTGGACAGGTGCGGGGTCTTGTGACGTCCACCTCCATCTGAGCATAGGAAATTCAAAATTAAAACCTAAAACATCTAATACATAGGCACTGTAGTAAAATGGGGGAATGAACCTTTCAGTGACGCGAGTGTTGAATCTGAAATTAAGAATTGCAGATGCTAACTTATCGGACAGTATATCTGCCCAATCCATTATTTCTCCACTACATGCCACCTCCATTAAGGGGACCATTTCTATGGTAAAATTAGCAGAATCATGTAATCCCCATAGTCTGCACATCATAATCCCAGCATAGCAATAAGGAGAGCATAGAGAATCGACCGAGTACTTACCCGGAGATTCGTGCTTGTGCTTTGCTGGATTTTGTCTCCAACCTCGAATGGGTTGAGACTCAGTGTCATTTTCAGCTCGGAATTTCTCTAGGAATGTCGTGTTATACTTCTTCTCTGCCTCCGGAAAATGATACATTTTCCTTAGATCCTCGGCTCAAAAAGAACCGAAAATTCTCCCATCTGTAGTGCTAAAAGTTCTGTCGATAATTGGGATTTCCTAAATCGCCCATCTTACCACATATGTATATAGGAGGATTTGCTCCCGGGCCGCTATTCGAAGAAGAAAAGAGTTGGCCAAATCGCTCAGATTAGCCTTGGATTTGCTGGTGCTATTGGCTGAAACTTGTATTGTTTTCACCCTCGGGTCTTCGGCTTCGATCAGATTATATGTGCCTTGCCAAGTAGCTCTGGTAAGTCCTAGGCATGTAGTGTCCGATATGAGCCCTTTCTTTTTATTGCTTGGATCAACAGCAGGTTGCCCTGTGGCCGGCGAAGCGGAAGCCATTGTGGTATTCTTGGACTTCTTCCCCATTATGCTCAAATCTGTTTCTGCGGAATAATTCTGCACAGAGACGGTGATGGCCGTAATACAAGAAATAATAGCATAAATTGAATAGGCTAAGATATATATTGATAAATTCATGGCGAACGATTGAATTAAGGTGGCCTCAAATAAAATTTGAAAACAGATCGCAGGCTTACTGTTTCATTAAATGGCCGTTAAGGCCTGTCAATCTTATCAATGGTCGTCAATTCGTTTAATGGCCGAATGATTTATTTGAAGCGTGCCTTGGGCATTTTGGCGGTTGAGCGCGGATGAGTGGATTTTCGAAAGATAATGCCTTAAATATAAATAAATCGCATTAAATTGCTTTTAAGATTTTCTTTGAAAACTGTGCTTTTGCCTTTATCGCAATCAAGCGTCGGGGAAAATCATAATTCATTGTTTTGGTTCCATTTGGAATCCCCGATCGCCGATAGAGATATCACATCGCGTCGGGAGTAGTGAGTGGGGCAGTTAAAAAGGCGTGCATAGTCGATTGCCGATTGGCAATAGCGATATCGCATCGCATCGGAGCAAGAGGGAGCTTTATTGCGTTAAATCATTATCGCCGATTGTCGATAGCGATATCGCATCGTATTGGACCAAGAGGGATTTTAATTGCTTTAGTTCATTTATTGCGTATACCCGATAGCGATTTCGCATCGGAGTAAACCAATATGTCCTCAAGTTGTGTTCCCTTTGTCATTTATGCTAAGACATTTTGATTGGTTTATTGAGAAGTCTTTTTGGGTAATGTTTTATTTTATCTCTTAGGGCGTTTTTTAATAGAAGTAAGTTGATACCAATTTAAAACCAAAATTAAAAAGGGACCCATTTCATATTATGGTTTTGGGATAATATTGATATGAAATGGGGGGTTGTTGTAGGGCACAACAGTGACCAAGAGTAAGAGAGAGAGAATAATGAAAGAACTCCAAACTTGAACTGACAAAATGTTTACACTAACTAGGTTCTAGAATTAATCCTCACAAGCCTTTTTATCAATGAGGCCTCTATTTTCTTCATTTTCCATTATTTTCCTTCAATTTCCTCCTCACATGCAACCTGTGACCTTTCACCTTAATTTCTCATAATCTCCTTTATTTTCATAAATAAATGTGCCAAAAATGTGTTTTTGTATTTTAATGCTTTTGCCTTTGCCTTTGCCAATTTCCTTAGCCATAAACACACATCTAGTGATGCCAACTGGGATATATTTTCCCAACATTCAAATTGGAATACATGTCTAATACCTGTGGTCTTATATATTCCTTTGTTAACTTTTATTACATGAACATTTCACCAGGCTATTATAGAACCCTCCCCCTTAGGAGAACACTTTCCTCAGTGTTAAACCACACCAAGGCATCAACAAGATCGTTGAAAAACAAACATAATTCCCATGGAGATTTATAAATTAGCTCGTTGCAGTATTTACAATGAATGACCTACTCAAAATCAAAACATCATGGCAAAATGACAACATACCACATAATGGAGCTTTATAACACAACTCATTATGGTATTTATAATAACCACATATACACATATGCACATTTTCTCAACAAGAAAATCAAGGGATATGATACCCGTATCAATCAACAAGGGAGTCCAGAGGATCACACCTCTACCCTCAAAGTAATACCAAGATTCACCTCCTTCCTAGGAAGTTGAGAAAACACTGCCACAAACAAAGATGCATCCAATGTCCATTGCTCTAATCTAGTGCCACTTGTTCTCTCAGTGAACAATTACAGATTAATTATTCCAGGTCACACTCCCAATGTGCATCTGATTCCATCTCGCAATGCTAATTACCAAAACAAATACATCCACAACCTTCCCTTCTCTACTACACAGTCCCTCGAGAAATCTGATCACCGCCTTCCATGTGGCGAGTCACCTTCCAAGTTCCCCAACATTCCCCTATCCCGACTATCAATCCCTTGGCAAGGCTTCCTCGCATCAGAAGATAAAAAACCAAGGCATATACCTACCTTAAAACCATCATACCAGTCATAGCATGCTAATGGAAATCAATGGAAATTATTGGGTACCAGTGACCCATAATGGCCTTGTTCCTAAACTGCTTTATCAACATTGTGTTGCATGTTCCAACTTCTTTTTCTGCTACTTCCAATTCTTGCAATCAATTTCAACCACCCAACTAGGCATGTCCATGCATTCCTATTCCAAGCACATAATTTCCATTAGATTCAAATAAATTGGAATAACCTAAATCGTGCCTCATTGGTAATTCGTCAATAAGGTAGATTTGCAATCCTATTCACTTTATGTCACAAAAGGTCAAACTAATTGTTTGATCAAAACATCATGTATAAACATATCACATCTGGTTAGCTCAAAAAAAAACCATCATATATCAACATCATAAATCACATGTAATCATCATAAACCAGAATCGTAGATCATATATAATCATCATATACCATAGTAATAAATCACATGCATAATAAAACTGAAATAAAATGCTAATACTTATCCTTTCATCAATCCTTAACTTCTACCTTTGTCTTTATTCAGTACGCACTCCAGATCAGTTGGCACACTAGAAAAACACCCAGTTCCTTCTTTTCCACCATCTGCACATACACATAGTGTGCATCATATACATATAACTATACACGTCATACAACACTATGAAATACATGCATCTACACCAGTACCATATGTACCACCTGTACACTGCAACCACCTACATAATGTCTTCACAACATCACATGTACATGGAACCACATGAAAAACATGTACACAATGCCACATGTACACTACACCATTGTATGATGTGTATACAATACCACATGTACACAGTACCACATGCATGGCATGTACACGACACCATATGTACACATTGCCATATGCACGAAATGTACACAACACCACTTGCACAAATCATCACTTGTACAACATGTACAGAGCACCACATGCACATAGAACCACTTGTACAATCATGCACACAACACCCTATGTACATAGATCCACATGTAGAACATGCATGCAACATCAGTTGCACATAACACTACATATCCAACATGTACATAACATCATCTATACATGACGTTGCATATCCAACATGCTCACAACACCATATGTAGTACTCGCACAACACTATCTATACCATCTTGTACATAAAATTGCATAAACAACATGTACACACTACAAATATACAGGACACCGCATGTGCACACATCATCGATGCAACATGGAGAACATATACAACATGTGCACAACAATATTACCACACATCCAAAACCACATTGTCTTTACCAACAAACCTTGATTCTAGTATCTTATCCATGCTTGTTCTGCATGTTGCAAAGCACATTGCTTTCATTTTGTTGTCTTATCTCTCAATATAACCTGTCCATAACATAGAAACAATATAATCACATAATATAAACTCATAACCATATGATACTGACCTTGTATATTTGTCAGATTACTCTTCCCACTTGATTCCTCACAACCAAGAACCTCTTCATGTCATTCACCTGCGTAAGAAATCATTCCTCCATAAGAATGGTTCCCGATGATCGGTCAGACGATGACATGGATACGTGGATACATACACACATAGACATGAACATCAACATAAAATAATTATGATCTCATCAGTCAACATCATACATACATATGTACATATAAACATTAGCATAAAATAATCATGATCCATGATAAACTTGTTAGACATGACATACATACACACCTACATGTATACATATATAAACATCAACATAATCATGATCATAACATAATTACCAGATATCAAGGTTAAGGTTAAGAGAACTTCCTTTATTCCTGCATAACGTGCACAACCTTGAGAACATCAGTTCCAAACATAGCCAAGGCATCAAACACCTCAGACCCATTTACTTTACCTTTTCTGGTTACCTTTCTTATGTTCGCACTTCCATCATCCATTTACCACAATGGACCCAACTAGTCCAACCGACTGTCATAGTCTTACCTTCCGCTACACTTATTTATGCATCAAGCTTAATCCGTGTATTACATTACCTATCAGGTTCCACACATCTCTCCCTGAACTCCATCAACTTTTCCTCTTCCCCAAACCAATTCCCAAGACTCAAAACATAAAATTCAAGCCAAGAAATAAACAAGAAGAAAACCATGAAAACCAATAACGATGCAACATTACAAACAAAGTGGCATAGTTATGCACTAGACACACTCAAAATTGCAAATCAAGCGCAAAAATTGCAAAAGAGCAGAAGCACAAGACTAAGCATAGACACCATGATTCAATCCCCATGGTTCCTAAGAAAATATCAACCTAAGCCTTCTTCAAGATTTTAGAGAAATCTCCTTGTCGTACAATCTCTTGCATCATATTTCCATAAACACATAACTTTTAGTGTATAAATAAGCATAACAATACACCAGTTACCTTACTTTTTTGTGCCAAGCACATTGCTTGAAACTGAACACATCCATGCCATGTCTCAAGGGACTCCAATCCCTTTAATAGATAATGTACCTGTCAAGTACATGTTCATGAGTCTAGCACATATCCACATATTCTCAGATAAAATAAAGGTTAAGAAGACTTCCTGTATGCAAAGAAATCATTCGTTTAGAATTATTTTTTCCAAAAATAGCCAAGGAATTCTTGTCCAATTCCTTCCTTTTACCCTTTTACTTTGTTGGAATCAAGGCTTACTATGTGTTGTCACACCACCCAACTATTATTTATATAAACACATCAACTATTACCCTGTCATGCTAGTACCAAACATGTTACCCTGTAACTGCTCACACATGTCAACCTCATGTTCCAAATATTAGGACAATCATATCTATCAATTTGAAATCAACTTTTTCAAACAATCATGTCATAATCCATAGTCAACACATAGTCATTAGACATAATGCTACAACTGTCAACTACATTCAAGTACATATCAATTGTCTCAACACATATATGTTAGTACAATCAACTAAAAAAAAAACATTTGAACACATAATCATATAATGCAATTCATTAAATTCAACCAACTCGTAAACATACAATGTTAACTAAATTAACTAGATGGCCTAATCAAATAGTCAAGCACCACATATATGACATAATCAAACTCGTAAGTTAATGTATCTCAGGGGAGGCAATCTTGTCTGCACAATCAATCCATATTAGCATGATATATGTTCACAATATATCAACCCAAACATAAATAAGATCATGTTATCCAAAACAGTCACTAGCTAACATGTTTACATCATTATATACACAATTATCATTCACACATATTCAAAGTCAATCTAGATTAGTACAACACCATATCACAAATATGTCGGCTCATACTTGACTATCGTAACCATAAGCATCTTCATAGGCCAATCCAACTTAGTGTGATATATATAACATCAAGGTATAAATGCTATAACCATAACAATCAAGCTATCTACCATTTAACAACAACAAGTTAACCTATAAGATACTTCATCAACGACATATAACATAATCATTAAGTTATCTAACCTAAAATAACAATATCAATGCATACAACCATAGGTTGCTATTATTCTTGACTATCCTATACATGTGCATATAACTACACTAATCAACTAAAATCTATCATGAATGTGACCATAACATCAAAAGACATGTACATAAACCTAATGTATATAAACCTAATGCATATAACAATCCTTGACTTACATACTTGCATGCCAAACATACAAAACTTGTATGATGATCTTCTCTTACCCCACAGTCCAATGCTGCAACCTCATTATGATGATCTACATATCCTGCTCTATCTCATCCAGCACATTAACATCACAACATACCAATATCACCTTGATGACCTAAATTGCATACCATGACTTCACAAGGCATTTTTGACCTACTATTCAAGAATAACTATAACCAAGACAATACATGCATAAAAACTACATATAGACATATAACACATGAGTACCAAACCATATTCACATCATTCCAGCTAGAGTCCAGTCATCAATGCATGACCACATCAACTTCACAAACCATGACCTCATGCATGACAACAACCATTACTCCATTGTACACATTGCCACATACAACTATCAACATGCATAAGCAATGCCTAATCAACTACACATACACATGAACACATGTAGTCGAGCATAAGAAATCAATTCTTGTAATCAACCTACAAGGTCGATACATGTAACCAAACAACCAAGAATGTAACCTAACATACAAGGATGTAATCAATCTGCATATAATCATGTAACTAGTCGTATATTCCTGACGATGCATTCCACAAAATCCACATCAAGTTCCTCATGACAACCTTACTACAATCATGATCAATCATTATGCAATGCAAAAAGAACATGGAATGATCCAGATTTAAATAGGAACACAAAAAATTACAAATATAACCATAAATACAGAGATGCAACAAAAATAACACTTCATTTTCTTAATATCAAATATTGGAATATTCTTACAAACAGAATGGAAATAAGGCCAGCTTGAGTGATGGTAGCTTATCTCTGAGAAGAGATGTGGCTGCTACATTCCTCTGAACTTAGTTACAATGAGGCTCAAGGGCCTTTTTATTATTGAACAATAAGAGAAAACCCTAAACAACAAAGCCCTAACGTGAGGGTATGTAACACCAATAGTTTATGGGCCACATTGGGGTTAATTAGGCAGCTAACTTCTCAAGGTCGTAACTTGGTCATATTATCTTTGTTTGATGCGTATGATACCTTGTTGGAAATATCTCTCTAAGAACTACAACTTCTGATGTGATTTCATTTGAAATCCCAAGAGGCATTTTTCCAAAACAAAAAAAAAAAAAAATGTCATTTAGGGCCTCAAAACAATTATGGAAGTCAAGACTCAAAAAACTGCTAAAAAATAGTAAATTGTGCAACAATTAACGAAAATGAAAAACTGAAAGAGGAAGTTGTGGGGGTCCAAGTGGAATAGGAAGGTGGCCAAGAACATCCACCTGGATCATGGAATGTTATTGTAAGAGACACACATGCAATTGACATGCATGCATGACCAAGGACCTTCACCGAAGGAGAGTGCAACCACACTTTGATACGACTCTGTAACACCCCTCCTCCTAGGTCTAACCAAGCAACTGACCAACCAAGGTAAAGATGAGATGAGAGATGCCACTATAAGGGATTAAACCTCCTTGGTGACCATAAGGAAATGGAATCGATGGAACACATCAACCAAACCCATCCACATCATCAAAAACACCCTCATGAGACATGTCAGCCACTCAGACATCCTATCCCTGAGTCCCACTGATGCTTTAAGCCTTTTAACCCTTTGCGTCTCTCATGATATAGGCATGAAAGTGTCCAAAAGTGAAAGTCTCTCTCACAAACCTATGTGCTAGCGTCCATGGACTCTTCTTAGCATACCTACGCCAGCGTCCTAGGGATTTGTGTCACTTTTCTAGTTGAGAATCCTGGCCTCTGCCCAGAACTTGTAACAACCTCCAAAGTCCATCAAAGACATGATGAAAAGATAAACAAATCAAAAATCAAACACAGGACTAGGCTTAAGGATCCCCAACCGAAACTGACATTCTATCAAACACTTCACATCAATGCAACCTACATGTCTAGGATACAAGACAGAGCATGAATGATTGAAAGCACTTACAAAATATAACCAAAAGGATCACCACCTTCTCTATGGAACTGTTATAATAACAATTAAGTCTTGCATCCATCAATTTAACAATTACAAGTAAATACATGAAATGAACATGACATGAACTAGTCATATAACCATGCTTATGACCAACATTAAAACCATATAAATATCAAATACATGAAAACCATTAAATCTACATATAAAAAAGTGCAAAAGTAAGAGAACTTAGCTTTTATTAATCATAGGTAAATCTGACCAGGTTCGGGACTTCCACGTACCACCCAATCATAGACATGGCTGAATCAGATATTTATTTCAACCAGTCACCCCCGTACCATATTCCAAGCATGAATGTGGGAACTCATATAAAAACTAATCCAAGAACAACCAAGGGAATCCAAAGGTTAAACCACCTCCACCCTCATCAAACTGTGAAAAAACCAAAATTTATGCTCTGACCACAACTAAACCAAACTTGGAATGCCATCCGAAATCCATCACTATCCTTAAGGAATTTTTCATCTCCTTATCTATCAAGCTTTACTGTAATCCAATCTAGGATCACTAGGCCCTAAACCAAGACCAGTCTCTCAGGATTTACCACAATCCAAACCCAGATCACTAGGCCCTCAATCGAGACTTCTTCCTTAGGATTTACTATGTATCTTGCCAAAACCGGTCAACAGATTCCTAGGCCTCTAGGAATGAATCTTGAGACCACCTCTGCCCTAGATTTCATAATCCATTTGGAAAACAAAACTCAAAAACCAAAATAAACATCCCAACACCATGGCATCTAGAAAAAGGAAAGGCTAAGTTGAAAACCACTGTCATAACTCGTCAAAACCATGCCATCGACAAAAAGAGAATCATACACCAACATGCAAAACCATGCATTTCCAAACCAGTTAGGAAATCACACATGCAAAAGGTTACCTACACGTATTCCTACTGAATTTGCATGATCCTGCTCTTCTTCCTTGATCCTTGCTTTCCTTCCTTTCCCTTTTCTTTCTTTTCCTTCCTTTATCCAAAGCTAGAGTGCTCCAAGAAAACTCTAAGTGACCAAGAGTAAGAGAGAGAGAGAATAATGAGAGAGTTCCAAACTTGAACTAAAAAAAAGGTTTACACTGACCAAGCTTGCCAACTGATCCTCATAAACCTTTTTATCAATGAGGCCTCTATTTTCTTCATTTTCCTTTATTTTTCTTCCATTTCCTCCTCACATGCAACTTGTGACCTTTCACCTTTCTTTTCTCCTAATATCCTTTATTTTCATAAACAAATATGACAAAAAAACCTTTTTTCCTTTTAATTCCTTTGCAAATTTCTTTAGCCATAAAAACACATCCAGTGATTCCCACTAGAATATCTTTGCCAAACATTCAGCTTGGAATACATGTCCCTTACGCATGGTCTTATATTTTCCTTTGTTAACTTTTTTTACATGAACTTTTCACCAAGGTTGTTATAGAACCCTCCCCCTTGGGGGAACACTGTCCTTGGTATTAAACACAAACCAAGAACCCAGTAAGACCAGTAAAAAACAAAAATATTTCCCATGGAGCTTTATAACTTAGCGCATTCCAATAATTATAATGAATGACCTACTCAAAGGAAAAACATCATGACAACATGACAATGTACCACATACTAGAGATTTATAACACAACTCATTACGGTATTTACAACAACCACATATACACATATGCACATTTTCTCAACCAGAAAATAAAGGGATATGGTGCCCATATCAATAAACAAGGGAGTTTAGAGGATCACACCTCCACCCTCAAAGTAATACCATTATTCACCTCCTTTCCAGGAAGTCGAGAATCCACTGCCACAATCAAAGCTACATCTAATGTCAAGTGCTACAATCCAGTGCCACTTGTCCTCTCAGTGAACAGTTACCAACTCATCATTCCATGGCATCTGATTCCATCTGGCAATGTTAATGACCAAGACAAATACATCCGCAGCCTTCCCTTCTCTGCTACATAGTCCATCAGGGAATTTGGTCACCCCCTTCCATGCAGTCACTCACCTTCCAAGTTCCTCGTTATCCCCTATCCCGAGAAATCAATCCCTTGGAAAGGCTCCCTCACATTAGAATATACAAAACCAAGGCATACACCTTCCTTAAAACCATCATACCGGTCACAACATGCTCATGGAAATCAATGGACACTATTGGGTACCCGTGTCCCATAATGGCCCTTTTCCTGAAGTGTTTTATCCACACACTACTACATGTTCCAATTTCTTTTGTTGTTGTTACCAATTCTTGTAGTCGATTTCAACCAACCAACTAGGCATGTCCATGCATTCCTGTTCCAAGCACCTAATTTCCATTAGATTCAAATAAATTTAAATAACATCAAATCATACCTCATTGGTAGTTCGTCAATAAGGTACACTTGCAATCATGTTCATTTCTTGTCACAACAAGTCAAACTATTTGTTTGATCAAAACATCATGTATAAACATATAACATATAGTTAGCTCAAAACACAACCATCATAGATCAACATCATGAATCACATGTAACCATCATAAACCATAATCATAGGTCATATATAATCATCATATACCATAGTCATAAATCACATGCATAATAAAACTAAAATAAAATGTTGATACTTATCATTTCATCAATCCTTGTGTTAGGTCCCTATACTACTAGTGTAACCCCTTATTATTATTATTGCAACCCTCTTATTATATTGTTGTGACCATGTAGTCCCCATATTATTGTTATTGTGCCCCATAGAAGCCCACTATTGTTATTGTTGTGCCCTTACATTATTATTGTTACGTTAGCTCTGATTATATTATGACCCCTTAGAGTCTATATATAGAAAGGATGTCTTGTCATTTGTATCATCCAAGAATTTTCAATTTGTGTAATGTAAACAAGTTTTCCCCCTCGAAGAGCCTGATTTTAAGTCGTTGATCTATCTTTTCTATCTTTTTGTGAGCTAGTTTCATAAAATTTGGTATCAGACGTTTGGATTCTAGCGCTTCGCTGCTCCAAATAGGTCATCGTGGCGTTTGCACTATAACTTCTTTTTTGTGATGTTTCAGATGCTAAAACAAACACCCATTTGAACCAAAATTGTTTCGAACCTCGGGTCCAAATTTCTGATCATGTCTCGCTATATGTTCGGAGATATGATCCGAGGAAGTTAGGGTTTTTGCATACTCCTAAATTACATGCCAAACAGGTGACCTTTGGAAAAGCATCATAACTTTCTCTCTGTGCATCAGATTGAAATTTCCTAAGTTAAAAAAATATGATGGATTATAGTTTTCTGTGTATCTTTTTCAAATCCGAAGGTGGAAAAGTGACACATGGTACGTCATACAAGTTCTCTCTACTGAAAAATTATATAATCAGTTCATTTTGGGATATTGGGCATAACTCTTTCTTGGAGAATCCAATTTTGACTAGAATGGTGGCATTGGAAAGAGGACTTGGAGGGCTACCATAAGAAGCAATTTCAGACCTTGGAGATCTGCAATTATAGAGATGCAACAGATTCAATATCGAGCTTCTACAAAGTGAAAAAAGGTGTGTAGTCTTTTTAAAATTTTGCATAAGTTTGGGTTGAAAATTTAGTTTGAAGTTCAAAGGGCATAGTGAAGCATAATTATCATTAATTGATGCCCTGAAAAAAGAAAATGGAAACAACTATTAAGCAACCTAAAATCTCTAGCACGGCTCATGAAGAAGAGGAAGAAATGCAACATGATATATCAAAATTATGAGACCAAGTGCAACAAATTTCACTACGACAAAAGGTAATAGAATCTAAGATTGATGGTTTGAAGAAAGGCGTGGAAGCTAAGATGAATGACATCGAAGCTAATATGAATGGTGTGTAGGTTAAGATGCATGGCATGGAAGCTAATATGGATGGCATGGAAGCTAATATGAATGGCATGGACATTAAGATGGATGGTATAGAAGAAAAACTTAAAGGCGACATGGAAGATTTGAAGATAGATTTGACTAAGTTGCTACGAGAAATGCTTACTAATGGTGAAAGGGTAGTAAAGGAAACTCATGATGAGAACAAAGGAAATTTTAATCATGATTTCATATACTCTAACATTGGATTGAAGACACACCATGCTCTAAAGATCGATATGAGGAAGTTTAATGGCAAGGATCCCGTAACATTGATACTACAAATGGAACAATATTTCGATCTCCATAATGTGCAAAACACACAAAAGGTACGCATTGCAACTTTATATTTGGAACCAAATCAGTTTGTATGGTATCATTGGATTTTCTCTCGTAAACAAATTGTCACTTGGGCAATTTTTACGGAAGAAATGATAGCAGATTATGAGGATACAAAAAGAAACACTTTTTTTAGCCAATTGATAAATCTCAAACAAAAGGGTTCAATGATGGAGCACATTGAGGACTTCCAAAAATTGAATATAAGGGTAAAGGATATTCGAAAGGAGCATAGGATTGATGTGTTCATAGGGACTTTAAAGGATAACATCCAACATGAGGTTTGCCTTTGGGAACCTGACTCATTGGAGAAGGCATTAAGGTTGGCAAGAAAAATGGAAAGAAAAGTTATGGCAATAAGGAAGCCTACCAATCATAACTATAAGGATGGAAGTGTTTTTTCCCCTAGCCTTCCATAACCTACAAGGTTGACACCCCAACAATTGGAAGAAAAAATAGAAAAAGGGCTTTGTTACAGTTGTAATAGCAAATACACTAAAGGTCATAAGTGTGTTGAGAAGAAATTATTTTACATAGATTGTGAAGAGGAGGAAGAAAAGGATCAAGAAACATCAAAAGAAGAAGATATACACCAGTAACCAACCCTAGAGAAATAAGAAATGAATCCGACCATATCTTGTAAAGCATTGACAAGAATTACCACTCCTCAAACTCTCAAGATAGAAGGACATATCAAGAAGTAAAAGGTTCAAGAAGTGAAAGATCACATCGAGCATCAAGAAATGAATCCGACCATTTGTTGTAATGCATTGGCATGAATTACCACTCAAACTCTCAATATAGAAGAAAATATCAAGAATAAAAAGGTTCAAGCAGTGAAAGATCACATCGAGCATCAACAACAAGTTCTCCAACTTTTAAAGGATAACCCCACTTCGGTGCATAATCGAATGAAACAATAGGCATATCAACATCGAAGTGAAATAAGTTTTGATGTAGGTTATTGGGTATTTTTACAAATACAACCATACAAATAAATTTCCCTCAAGCAAGGTAAGAAGGGTAATAAATTATCACCTAAGTAATATGGTCCTTACAAGGTGCTTCAAAATATTGGTACTATGCCATACAAATTGGAGCTTCTTGCATCTTCCTACTCGTTTTCCATGTTTCATGCTTAAAGAAGGTCATAGGTGACAAGCTCCTAGTTCAAACAATATTGTCGGAACTTGACGAGGAAGGGAAAATCATATTGGAACCTGAAGGAGTCACAAAAACAAGAACTCAACAACTACAAAATTGATCAATTTCATAGTATCTCATCAAGTGGAAGAACTTACACACTGAAGATTCCACATGGGAGGATGAGAATTTTATACAGAAGCATCCAGAACTACTTAAGCATTGAGGACAACACTTTTTGAAGGAGAGGGGCATGTTAGGTCCCTATACTAATAGTGTAACCCCTTATTATATTTTTGTGCCCATGTAGTCCCCATATTGTTATTATTGTGCCCCATAGAAGCCCACTATTGTTATTGTTGTGCGCTTACATTATTATTCTTATGTCTTCTCTGATTATATTATGACCCCTTAGACTCCTATATATAGAAGGGAGGTCTTTTCATTTGTATCTTCCAAGAATTGTTCACTTGTGTAATGTAAAAGAGGTTGCCCCCTCAAAGAGGCTGATTTTTAAATTGTTGATCTATCTTTTCTATCTTTTTGTGAGCTAGTTTCATAACACCTTGGCTTCTACCTTTGTCTTTATTCAGTATGCATTTCAGATTGGTTCCCACACCATATAAACACCTAGTGCCTTCTCCTCTACCATGTGCACATACACATAGTATGCATCACACACATATAGATACACACATCATAAAACACTATGCAATACATGCGTCTACACCAATACCATATGTATCACATGTACACTGAAACCACTTGCACAATGTGTGCACAACATCACATGTACATGACACCACCTACACAAGGTGTACGCAATGCCACATGTGCACTGGACCACTATACAACATGTACACAATACCACATGTATGTAGTACTACACACATGACATATACACGACACCATATGTACACAACACCATATCCATAACATGTACACAACGCCACTTACACATGACCCCACTTGTAGTACATGTACACAACACCACATGCACATAGCACCAATAGTACAATCATGCACACAACACCCTATGTACATAGCACCACATGTACAATCATGCACACAAAACCCTATGTACATAGCGCCATAAATAGTTCTAACAAGTTACCCTCTAAAATATTCTTTACTATGAGACTCAACTTTTGAGATTGTTGAATGTGATCTATAACTGGACCTTTTTGTTGAAGATTCACAAATTGACTAAAGAATGTGTTGCTCTTAATATCTGTATAATGTGTTATCAATTCCTTTTTAAAAATGGACCAAGATATAACATAATCCTTTTTCTTTCACAAAGCCATTGATAGCATACATGTTGGTCTTATTCTAAAAACATGGATGAAATACTTACCTTTTGTAAGGATGCCACTTAGTGCATATATAATATTACACTATATGAAATATCTATATCATAATATTATTACCATCAAAATTCCTTATATCATTCTTCAAAATGTAGTAGTTTCTTGGTGTTGAACTGAAGCCCTGATAATGTGGATCTTGGATTGAAAATTCATGATCATGGTTCTATGATTAAAAATTTGTTATCTCCAATTGTGATAACATACTCCCCATATGATATTAATTCTCAACAATATGATCCTTACTATGTTCATATTTTCCTTGAATCTCAACATCCCTTTTAGGAAGCCTCTTGAAGATGACTTTTCATGGAAATCAATTTTTTTTCTATTTATTCCTTATTTTTATTCATCTTCTTTTCCATTTCCCATTTAAGATTTTTGGGTCGAGGGAGATAATATGCAAATCATATTTATGATTTTCATACTATATGAGAACTTGTGAAATCCGCATTTTTTAACATATTACCATCCATTTCATTAATTTCTTCTCTAATTGAGATAACCTAAATTCTAAGTCTTCACTTTCTTCATGAGTTAAGGATGAGCCTTCACTAGATTAAATTAGTGTATTATATTTCTTTGGAGACATGTTAGAAAATAAACATAACACTCCTCTTTATAACAACTTTCAGTCACTAAAAAGAAAGGGTTTGTCTAATCAATAGTTAGGACACTAGTAAGCTACATAACATAATTTTGGGAATATTAGAATGGATGAAGCTTTATTGATATATCTCTAATATTTGAGGCCTTTTGGATTTGAAAATTTGTTGTTTAATACTTTGATATGTATTTTCTACAATTCCACATTTATGAATTGAACTTGATGTGTCCATTGAAATTTATGGTAACTTTCTCAAAAGTTGTTGATTTTATGGTATCTTCTCACAAACAAAATTTTATAACATGACACATGTCTGATTATTCAAATATAATTATGAAAATTATACATAAGTCAAGTCTTCTGTATGTCTCCTAAAATTAATGAATATTTCACATTCTAAAAATTCTTAGACAAGAAGACATAGCAAAAGCACCAAGCTGGCCTATTTAAAATTTATTGCATGATTGGTAACAAACCATAACTTCCATATCATGGAAAATTTTAGGGGCTAATATTTGCAAGTGGGCTAATTTTCGAGGATTTTTCCAAAAAAAGGCTTGCCAACTTCCATTTTTTCTAAAAAAGTTTCACCCAAATTTTAGAATATAAAATTATTTTACCTTAAAAACTGTAAATATTATATAGAGACTAAATATAAAACCATTATAAATTTGAATAAATTTACAAATATAGAAATACAAATTTTATAGTTTGCATATTAGGGATTAGTGAGATTTGCTATTTTTTCTAAACTTCACGATGATTGTCCATCCTTAAAATTTTCCCTGTTCCATATGGTATAACTCTAAAAGTATCGAAAGCCAAATTATGAAATTGAACCAACTATTCCGCAAGATTTCTCCTAAATATGGTCTATGTTTCAATTTATGAATCCTTACATAAAACAAATTGTAGCAAAAATTATAAATTAGCCTATTTGAGACTAATTTTTGGAACATATAAAAACCTTAACTTTCTTGGAGCATATCTAAAAAATATAGCAAACCAATATTTGTAATTTGAACCATATTTTCACCACAATCTGGCCTTAATGTGGTCCAAGTTTCATGGTTTGAAACCTTAGTTAAAATAAATTTGTTTAACAATTTAATTTATTATATTTAACTAAATATATTTTAATCAATGTTTAATTATAATAAATACATTTAAATATTAATCATATTTAATCATAAAACAATGCAGTAAGATCATCTTCCAAACTAGGAAATTTGTTTTCCTTATGATTCTCCCTGAGGGAAAGAAAAGTTTTGTGGCCGCGACTTCCAGACAGGGCTCGTCGGCACAGTAGCAACAAAATGGCAAGGTTGTGGAGGAGTACATGGACATTTTCGCCTCACCTACAAAGGTACCTCTTCACTATCAAGTCAAGCACTCCATTGATCTAACCCTGGGCGCACTACTACCTAATGGACCAATCTATCGATGCTCTGTTCTAGATAAATATGAGATCAAGAGGTAGATTCAGGTGTTTTTGCAGAAATGGCACATCAAGCTAAGATCAACACCCTGTGGGAGCCAACTGTATTGATACAGAAGAAGGAAAAGACCTGGAGACTTTGTATTAACTATCGAGTGCTGAACAAGATCAATGTTCAGAATAGGTACCCAATCTCATATATTGATGACCTTCTAGACCAGCTCAAGGGGGCCAAATATTTCAGCAATATTGACTTGAAGTCCAGTTATCACCAGGTGCCTATTGAACTCTCCAATGTGTTGAATATTGCCTTCAAATCCAAGGAGGGTCTTTTCAAATGGTTGGTCATGCCTTTCATGTTGACAAATTTCCTGAGAACATTCATGAGATTGATGGACGACATCTTGCGACCTTTCCCCAATGCATCCGTGGTGGTGTATTTAGATGACATCTTGATCTTCAACCAAATTTGGGAAGAGCACCTCCACCACATTCAACAGGTTCTTCGAACCTTGTGACAACACAAGTTGTGTGCCAAGTTGGAGAAATGCACTTTTGGCATGACCTAGGTTCAATATCTTGGGTACATTATTGATGAGCAAGGTGTGCATGTGGACCTAACCAAGATACAAGTCATTCGGGATTGGCCAACCCCAACCACTCTAATATAGCTCCATAACTTTCTAAGTCTTGCTAATTTCTACCACATGTTTGTGTTGGGGTTCTCTCATATCATTTGGTGTTGGCTTCATGGGGCCTGACCTAGGTTCAATGTTATTTATCCAAACAAATCCCTTCACTATTGGCCCTTTCGGCATCAGAACGCAGAGCACGGACCGAAGTCTCACCCAAAGTAGTACGGGGGGATGCTGGAACCAAGTTTCTGCACCCTGAGATGGTCGTGATGTCAGTTTATACCCTATGTTCCTAATTTCATGCAGGTCACTAAGATTTAGGGCTCTGACAGTCTACCCTTTATTTTGCCCTTCAGTACCTCCACAAAGGTGTACGATTAACCTTCACAGCCTTAATCCATGATCCAAGTACTTTCACGCTTCTATGACAACATATTGCATAGGTTTCCAAGTTATCTTAAGTGTTTTACTTATCTTACTAATCAACCATAGTTAGCACTGTGTAAACTGATATCCTTACTTGTGTTTAATTAACCAATAAAGTCACATCCATTCACACATCACATGAACATTGTAAACTAAACCCAAAATGCAATATAACCAGATGCATTAACAAGAAATAAATACACAGAATTTGCGGAATACTTCTTTTATTGATATCTTTAAGTTAATATAGACTCTATCTGCCCTGCACACCCAGCTGCAGGGGTCCGTGCACTTAGCTGTGGACTTCCACCCTAGGCCTCTACACGCTCAGTTGTAGAGCCTCTACCGACGCTAAGAACCAAGAACACTTAGACTCCAATGCTTAACTCCTTACTTCATTCCTCACTATTCGCTAAAGACTACTTAGAGCTTACTTACTTATCTCCTTTTTATACAATCCCATGGTCCGTGGACCATGGGTGGATCTTTACAGCTAAATTTACACTTTACAAACTAAGGGCAGACAACCCTTTATGAATCTTGACACCTTAGCACTCTGCGACCACAAAATGCAGAGATTTTATAACTTTATTACGAAATTGTCCCAAAATATGGGCTTTTAGCCCCAAAACTATCCTTGTGGGAACCCGTTCCCAACAGGCCCCCAACACAAACATGGTGACTCACCCTCGAGTCACTCTATGGGCATGAAATATTGGCAAGAAGACCTCCCAGCTTGACCTGTATGACGGCAACCTCGACAGTGCATTGTGTGGCCGTCTGCTTTTCTTCTTCCACCAAATGCTCTATCATTGGTCCTAAACTGTCATCCTGAAGCTTCTACTGAGTTTCTTGTAGATTAGCAAGCTTGCCCTCAATAGAGGTCATTACCGAATAAGCCTCATCCAACTAGGGCTTCAAGTGCGCCTTCAACACCTCCTCTTTGTGTTGCGTTGCATCTACCTATTCTTTTAGTGCTTTGGCCTATTGCAACTTTGCTAGTCTCTGTGTGAGAGCGATGGTGCACGTTGTACCATTTACTTCATCATAGTGTTGCTTCAGTTCTCGTGCCTCTATCTCCAGCTGCTAGACGTTAGGGTCCTCCTGCAAGCTTGTCAGGACCTCGAATGATTGTTTAAACAACCATGTGCAATATTCTACTGCACTGTCTACTGCTACTATTACCTCTTTGACAGTGGTTGCACGTTGCTCCTTTACTTATGGTGGAGTTGAAGGTTGGGCCTTCAACTGTAAATCTGTAATCTGTAGGTTCAGCTCTAGCTGAACCTTAGCCAAATCTTGTGCGAGCATCGCACACCCCTGTAGCAAGCTTGCGAACGCGTACCTCAAATAGTTCTCCCTCTAGAATGGCCAACTCTTGGACCATTCGGAATGCCTCCTCCATGACCTGAACTATGCATTTCTTGTGTCAATTACCTCAGTCATGACGGTGATGGCAGAGTCTTGATGTAGGGCCAGCTGCACATTATTGATTTGTTGTTCACTAATTATCTGCAAAGCACAGTGTTTGTGGGCCCTCAGCTCCATGATCACTCCATCCTGCAATAGGTGGAGGACCTCGCTAGGGAGCGTTGCCAAGTTCAACCCCTCTCCCTTGAGGGTGCTAACAGTGGGACTGTCAGCTTCATTCTCTGTGGTCAGTTCTCCTTCTAGCAGCACTATTGCTCAGGAGACCTTCGCACGCAGCAACTCGACAACTTCTGAAGTACCGATAGCAAGGTTGGTGGATACCGTGCCAGCCTATGATGCGCAGGTATGTAGCTCCTATAGACCTATCTAGATGGCCGCCAATAGTAGCTGCTATTGCTACTCGAACTGTTGTAGTACCTCTGTGGTGACATCCTGCACCGTGTCTCCAATGTCATGCAAATCTCCCTATGTGAGGCTGATTAGGTCCGGCGACACCTTACTGGCCTTGGATTTCTTCCTCGACCCCACTTTTTCTTATTCCATTAGATGCTTGATGTGGTTTGACATCTTTTGCAGGTCCACGCCATGTTGCTCTATTTGCTCATCCATTTCTTCCTCTGTTCCAAATGAAGGCGACCTCGCACCTTTGTCAGAGCCCCACTCTATTTCACTTGTTGGATTTTTTGTCTGCTAGGTGGCATCATGCTTTGCCTGGGCCTTGTCAGCGACCTCCTTATTCCTTTTCACGACCAACTGCACCATCTTGAGTTTTTCCTTCTCCATTTTGCGTTGGGTGGTGGATTTGCTCAACCCCACCACCAAGTTTGAGGTAGTGTGCCACTCTGCTGGCCAGTGATCAAGTACTACATCAATTGCATGGTCCGTTGCCAAGTAAGTCAAGTCATACCATGTCTGCTTATGGTCCTTCTCTGCCCTGATTGACACACTGTGAAAGCATACCTTGAACTCTGCATATCCCTGCAGGTTGGAAAACATAGTGTGCGACAACCACGGTTTGTGATTGATAGCAATGTGAATGTTCATTTCCATCAAGATACAGAAGATCTTTCTATCCTTGATGTGCTGAGCATCCTTGGTCACCAACAGCAAAGCATACGTCGCTTCTTCTGGCAGGTCCGACATGACCGAGGGAAATTGGCTATCTTCCTACAGCTCCTAGGCTACCAGCACAATAGACAGCCAGAGCCACACATAGTGGAAGGTCTTGCTAAGCTCCTGTGCCTCATGGCAATTCATAAGGAACTCATAGTAGAGATAATGTGCCCAATTAAACTGGACTCCTTCGGTGCATTTGGTTGCAAGAGTGACGACCGGTGCCAACACTTCATCTACGTGACACTTCCTCATAACCTTTCCTTCCAAAATCTGCGTGGCCACCTTGACTGTAGGGTCGCAAATACTCGAGATGGCATAGCCTCATGCTTCTTCATGAGCTTGAATTTCTCCTTCATGGCCTCTACAAGGGCCTCCTCGCCAAATTTTTTGCCAAACATCATGACCAGATTTTCCCCTGTGTAGGGTAGCTACGTGATCTTATGGATCAATATGTCGGTGATGGGAATTGGCTCCTCCAGCCAATGACACCCATCGTGCACCAAGGACAGCAACTACTTGATGATCAATATTGTAATGGGGGTGCGATTGTAGTGTGACACCCATAGCAGGTTGAGCATACCTGCCTTGTCTACTCCTCTAAGCCACTTCGACGGTTCTGATGCAGTCATCCCATTGGTTGTGTCAATAACATGGTGTATTAGTTGCTCGGTCACCAAGTGTGGGAACTTCTCATGGTCAGCTAAGTCCCAATCTTCTAGTTTTAATAAAGGAACCCTCCCCAAGTGCGATCCTTCAAAGACAATCTCATCCAGCAACAGAGGGATGTGTAAGGAAACCTTACTCTCGTTAATGTCCTTTGGCACCTTGTTCTTTCCCTTGGGCAGAGGGATGTATTCGGGCAACTTAGTGATATGGTCAGAACCCTTGACTTCAACTTCCTCCACTTCTACCCCCAAGTCCTCATCATCCATTAGGATGTCCTCAATTTATTCCTCCTGCTACTCTAGGTTAATGGTTTTTCCCTTTTCCTGTGTGGTTGGCTTGTCCTTTGGTGGGTTTCTTCTCGATGTCGCGCACACCAATATTGCAGCCTGCTTGCCCTTCTTATCCTTCACACTGTCCTTGGTCGGGTTTGGCTTCGGTCTAGGTGTCTGTGGTGATTTGGGGACTTCAGCTAATACCTCTACAACCTCTAGAGAAACTCCATCTGCCTCCCTAACAATCTCTTGCACAACCCCCTCAATTGTCATTGCTTCAACACTCATAGCTAAAGTAGGCGTCGACATGATGCTATGCAACAAATCTTGTGTCTCCTTCGGCAATGTCTCAAATACTGAACTTGCTAGCAAAAATTCGTAGTTTTCACGGTTCATGTACGCCTGAGAGCTCAAAAAATCAATTCTCAAAATGCCAAGTCCTTTTCGTTGGGCCTCCACCTATAATTTATAGGGCCTTTTGAATTCAAATCCATTCGTTCCCCCCACATTCAGTTCATTAATGTCGGATTGGTGGAATATTTCCAAGGATCTTTCCCATAAAGTTTATCTTAAATGTTGGCTACCCATTCCATTTGGCTGCATTCCTATCGGCAAATCATGAATAGTGACTTTAACGGTCACTTTCTGGCTGACCTGCATGATTTCTCCCTGGGTGGCGCAACTCTCTTCACGCTGTGCGAACCATGTGACATTTCCTTGTTCCGCATAATCCTCCAGTCGCGTAGTTCCCCAACCTAGGCAGTGCAGTTTATAGTCCCGTGCCTCCTTTCAGCTACTTGGAGCACTAAGACTATGCTACCCTCATGTAGTCATCTGGCGAGACCATTGGTGTAGGGCTTCAATCGACTGCCATTCAACTTTCTTGGGAAGGGATCTCCATTCAATTTAACCAACTGAACTTCTCCACCATTAGTAATGTCCTTAATGACATAGGGCCCTAGCCAATGCATTCTGAATTTCCCTGGAAATTTATCGAACTTGTTGTTATATAACAAAACCATATCATTTACCTTAAAGGTGCACAACTTAATGTGTCGATCATGCCATGCTTTTTCGTGCTACTTTTGGACCTGTTGGTGAAATCCAACTAGAAATCTCTCTTCCTCAAGCTTAGTAAGTTGCCCAAGCTTCTCTTCCAGGGCTCTGTGATCTGTCATACCTATGAGTGTTGCTATGCATAGACTAGGCACAATGTATTCCATGGAAATCACTGCTTCAACGCCATATATAAGCCTAAAGGGTGTCTGTCCAGTTAACTTTTTGCATGTCATTCGATAGGCCCATAGTACGAAGGGTATGCGTAGGTCCCAATCAGTTTTCTGAGTGTTGCAAACCTTGGTCATCACGTTATCTAGGATCTTATTGAATGCTTCCACCATCCCATTAGTCTGTGAGTGATAAGGCATGCGTTTCTAGTGATATACTTGAAATTCCTCTGCAACGCGCTAATCATTTCATTCAGAAAGTGTGTGCTATGATCACTCATCAAAATATTTGGACACCCAAATTGCGTTAGTACATACTCAAAGAGGAACTTGATGGTAGTCATGCCTATGCAATCCTTCACCGGTTGTGCCTTTGCCTAATGAGTCAAATATTCAGTCATGGTGATAATGTACTGCGCTCCTGCCTTTTGCCCATGGGGCTAAATGGGTCCCACAAAATCTATCACCCATTTCTCAAAAGGTTGTAATGTCATCTGTGGGTTCAAAGGCAGCTCATCTCTCTGCAATGGCCTACCAGTCCTTTGACACACGTCACATGCCTTGCACTAAGATTTTGAATCCTAATGGAGGGTTGGCCACCACAATTGTGCGCGGAGAATATTCTTCACGGTCGCTCTTACTGCATAATGGCCTCCCACGACATCCCCATGAGCATTTGCAAGGATACTACTCCTTTCAAACTCCAATACATATCATCGTAATACTTCATCAGACCCCATTTTGTACAGATGTCCGACAATGACAAAAACGTTTTCTGCACATACCACTAACTCCCTTTTCTGTTGGACGGTGTAACCTTCTGGGGCAGTTCCTGTCGTTAGGAAGTGTATGATGTCTTCAAAGTGACCATCTACGACGCGTACTACAAATAGCTACACATCGGGCAATACCTCCTTCAAATTAGTGGGCTCTTTCCTCGTTTCAATGTGCAACAGATGGACTGGTCCCACGTTCAATTGTCTAAGCTTCACAATAACCTCAAAATCATACTCCTGAAACAATAACAACCACCTACAAATTCTCCCCCCCAATATAGGCTTATTGACCAAGTATTTCAATGCACAATGATCCATATACATCTTAAAATGTCCACCCAAGAAATAGTGTCTAAACTTCTCGAGTGCGTATACAATGGCTAACCCTTCGTGCTTGGTGGTGGAATAGTTCTTCTCAACCTTGGATAACCTCCTGCTTGTGAATGCTATAGGATGGTCCAATTCTCCTCTGCTAGCCTGTGTCAGTACTACTCCTAGTGCTATACATGATGCATCTACATGTACATGAAACTCCTTCCAATCTGGGAAGACTAAAATCGGCGCGGTGACCATTTTTCCTTTCAATACATCCAAGCTTTTCTAATAGTCCTCGTTCCAACAAAACATGATATCCTTTTTCAACAACTTTTCCATAACCGTGGTGATCTGGGCATAGCCCTTGATAAACTTCCTGTAATACCTAGTATGTCCTAGGGTTGCGCACAACTGTTTCACACTCCTCAGTGCCTCCAAGTTAAGTATCCTTGCGATATTCGTGGGATCAACCATCAGTCCCTGTCTACAAACCATATGACCTAGTAGAGTTCCAAAAGGAACACAAAATAGGTCTTTCTTCAAATTGCGCGCAATCTGGTACCTTTGACAAGTATTTAACATCAAGCGCAAACTTGCTACATGGTGTTTTACTAATCCAAACACAATCTAGTAATCAAAGCACACCTCCAGAAACTTATGAACGAATTCTTTAAATGCAGCAATGGCTACGCGCAAAAAAATTGCAAGCACATTCTTCAATCCGAAAGTCATTACAGTGTACTGAAAACATCCCCACTTAGTTACGAAGGTTGTCTTGCTTCTATCCTCAGGTGCGATTTTGATCTAATGGTACCTAGAGAACCCATTAGTGAAGAAGTATGCTTTTTGACCACCTATATTATCCAATACCTCATTACTAAACGGAGTTGGGAAAGGATCATGCACACAAGCGTCATTCAACTTCCTGAGATCTACACATATCCTTATTTCATCCTTCTGCTTATTTTCATGTACGACCATTGGGCTTACCCAATCATATTCTTCTACGGGCTCAATGATTCCTGCCATGAGCATCTTGTCTAGCTCTAAGCGGACCTTCTCCTTATTCTTCGGATTGAGACGGTAAGGTCTTTGATTAACTGGCTTTATGTCAGGTTTTAATGTGATCCTCATAACGCCCAGGTCTAGTATTATCTCATTTAACTCCGTGAAAATGGTAGGGAACAAATCTTGGTATTCACTGAGCAATTCGGTAACCTTATCTATCATTCCATCATCCTAGTAATCTCCAATCTACGCGAATTTAGGCTCCGCCTCCGTACCAATATTTACCTATTTCATTTTCAGTAGTGAGTTATATCACAATTCTCAATTTGTGATCCCTCGACCTCGCAGCGACCCTTAGTTTCAGGGATACTAATCTTTCGTGGATCCTTGTCTTCTTCTTCAGCAGTCACGTTATAACATTCCAGTGCATGGCTCTGCTAAGTAGTCTAGTTAGGTTGAATCAAATCCAAAGGATCCTGTAGTATCCTAAAGGTTGTTGCTTTAACCTCTTGTAGCACTTCATCAATACAATCAAACCATCTTCAAAGCTGAACGTCATTATGAATCTTACCTGTAGAATATCCAATTCACCTGTACCATGGAAGAGTTATGTTTCCAAGTACCAGTTCATCGAGATGACATCCAAGGTGTGACAAAACAAGTGCACCCATTCAGGCTGGGGCTTCGCTCCATAAGTCTTAGCCCATTTGACCAAGTGTGCATGCGGATAATCCTTCTGTCATATTTGTTTATCACTCATACCTTCAGCTTCCTAAAGCGTGTTCGCATCATCCTCCTGCACTCGTACCAATCGTCAAAGCTACCCTTTTGTGTACCCCACCATCCTGCAGGCGTAGTACCTAGTCCAAATCTTGGAAGCGCTACTCCTCTAGTACTACCCTTTCAAATGCATCCAAAAATATATCTACATCATTCAAGCCATCGTAAGTGGGCATATTTCTTACCTCTGATGACACACAGCACAACGACCGGGTCATCATGTTACAGCTCAGCGTGATCACTTCATGTAGCCGATTCTGCTAGCACTCTAATTCTTCATCAAATTATAAGGTGTAGGAAATATCGTGATCCCATGTAATTCGTCCCTTCGTTGTTGGATTTGTTAGTGTCAGTCTTTACAGCCTTCCTCCAGTGATCAAACATGCTTTTACAAAGTGATTTTTAAGTGTCAAGGTCAAATTTTGTCATTTCAGTGAGCCTTCAAGCAAAATTTGGTCACTAGGCATTAGGTCTAGGGTTTGCCCAAATGTCAGTCCATGTCATCATTCAGCTGATCCTATCATCATTCATAGGGTTTTCGTTATCATGTCAGTGTCTAATGAGTCATTTTACATCTTGTTCATGCTTCAGTTGTGCCTTGGCAAGTTCATTTCCCTCTCCCAGGGTTTTGAAGCCAATTTCTCTTGGACGGTTAAATCAATAGAAAAACTTGTATCCAGATGTTCATACACCTTCCCATATCCTTAAAGTACCCTATCAAACACTTCCCATCACTGAGATCCCCAAAATTCTTCATTTTTCCACAAACCCTAGTTTCTAGCTACAACCTGGCAATTTTCTAAGTTGGGCCTGTGTTTTTCCCTTTTGGACCCTTTCCCCTCACTCAATCTCTCAGATTCCACTTTCCTCTGCTCCCCAACATCCCTCCCCACTCCCAAAAATTTCCCCAAGAATTTAGAAGCCCCCTATCCCCTTCATTTCGCTCCATTTCGACAAAATTCCTTGTTTCACACATCGGGACAAGTTGCACTCAAATGATGTTCCAGAGCAATAAAAGATGATTTTTTCAAAACTGAGAGAGGTTTTTGTCCAAAACATGCCAAGGAAGAAAATCCTCCTTCAATTTTTGCACAGGTGTCATATTTTTAAAGAAATGTCAAAAATACCGGCGAGAACGAAGGTGCTCCAAGGACGGTTGGCCAAAGCACAAAAACGAAGGAAAACGCCCGATCCACTCCAAATTTTGGCCAAAGATTCTTTTACTGAGCATGGTACTTGATTGGGGACTCCCAGCCCAAATTTCAAGAAATTTGGAGAAAATTTTGTCATTTGTGAATTTTTTGTGCATTTTACAGGTTTTTCCC
>APFE031366078.1:0-48120 GCA_000404065.3 Pinus taeda
TAAGCATATTTCGGTATTTTCCATTAATGAAATGAAGTGTTATTTCCACTGCATCTCTTTATTTATGGTTATCGCATCTCTGTATTTATGGTTATCTCTGTAATCTATTGTGTTCCTATTTAAATCCGGATCATATGATTTTAACCTGCAAAAGATACCCAAATACAGAATATGCAAAGAAAAATACCCACAACATAGAATAGTGAGAGTCAACAACAAATATTTTATTATTCAGAAGCAATGTTCACTGGCCTCTTCGAGGGGGCAACCTCCAATAGAGCAGAGCTCGATTCAAAAATAAGACACGATGCTCCTCACACGGAGTCTCTATCCTTTATATATGACTCATACATGTAATACCATGGATCAATACCATGGGTTTTATTAATACCATCTATCTAATACTAGGTCCATTTGCAACTAACTATGGTCCCGTAATAAATAGCGGGTTAACCACATACAATTATTAATATGGGCTTTATTGACTCTTTGTTATGAATTGATCCCACTACATAATTAAGGGGGTTAGGGTGGGACCCTAACATGCCATCCCCCTTAAGAATAGCCTTGTCCTCAAGGCTGAAGCTCCGGAAAGTGCTGAAGAATAGTGGCTAGTTCCCAAGTTGCATCTTTCGGAGAGGTGTCTTTCCACTTGACGAGGACTTCCTTAATCACTTGGCCACGCAAGGGCCGTTCTCGTGTGTCCAGGACCTGTTCAGGTTGGAGCGAGATTGACCCTTCCTCGTCCAATTCAGGTAGACTGGTTTGAATTGTGCAATTGTTCCCAATCACTTTCTTGAGGCATGAGACATGAAAAACTGGATGGATTTTTGTTGTAGGCGGCAAAGCCAACTTGTATGCTACTTCTCCAAGGCGTTGAAGTACTTGATATGGTCCATAGCATTTTGGAGATAGTTTCTGACAACCCTTGTCTTTGAGTGATGTTTGCTTATAGGGTTGCAGCCTCAAAAGTACCTGATCCCCTTCCTGAAATTGGCGCTCTGAGCGATGCTGGTCTATGTGTTGCTTCATGCAGTTTTGAGCTTAATGAAGATTCTCTCTAAGATGGGTGAGCATGGTTGAGTGGCTTTGTAGGAGTTGATCCACTGCTTGTACCTTTGAGCATCCCTTGATATAAGAAGTAGGGGAAGGAGGGAGTTGACCATATACTGCTTCATAGGGAGTCATTTTGGTGGTGGCATGATAGTTGGTGTTATACCACCATTCAGCCAGAGATAACCACTGAACCCAAAGATGTTGCTTTTCTGAAGTGAAACAACTAAGGTAGGTTTCCACACATTTGTTGACGGCTTCAATTTGACCATTTGTTTGTGGATGATAGGAAGTGCTGAGTTTTAGATGGGTGCCTTGTAGCCTGAAGAGTTCCTGCCAAAAATTACTGGTGAAGATCGGGTCACGATCGGACACAATAGAAGTGGGCATGCCATGAAATTTGAATATCTGATCCATGAAAGATTGAGTGACCAAAGTCGGTTTAAACGGATGGGGTAGGGCACAGAAATGAGCATACTTCAAAAGTATGTCCACAATCACCATGACGACTGACTTGTTTTCGGACTTTGGAAGACCTGTAATGAAATCCATAGAAACCTCCGTCCATATTGACGTCGGGATGAGCAATGGTTGTAATGTGTCAGTGATTTGACGGTCTCCCCTTTGTGGCATTAACATACATCGCATTCTGCTACAAACGTAAGGATGTCCTTTTTCATGCGTGTCCAAAAAAATGATCTTCTGGTGTGAGCATATGTCTTCTGAAAGCCTGAATGTCCTACAAGGGGGGATGAGTGCAATTATGCCAAAATGCGACTTTTGAGGCTGGATGTTGGTGATATTACGACTCTGTCCCTGTAGCGAAGAATCGCATTCTGCCACGAGTAGCCCTTGGTAGGATTTGGACCCGCCTGCAATTGAGAAATGAGTTGGGAGAACCCGGGATGTGAAAACTATTCCCTATGAGCCTCTTCAATCCATTCTAGAATGGGAAGGGAAATTGCTAGCAGGGTACTTTCTTCCTGAAATTGGCGAGATAATGCATGTGCTACCCTATTTTCTTGCCCTTTTTTGTAAACGATCTCATAATCATATCCTAGCATTTTGGTGAGCCATTTATTTTCTTGTGGGGAGGATAGGCGTTGCTCCAAAAAATATTTAAGACTGTGATGGTCTGTGCGGATTTGGAAACGTTGCCCCAGTAAGTAAGGTCACCAGATCTCTACTGCATGTAAGATGGCCATCATTTCCTTCTCATAGGTAGATTGACCCAAGTTCTTCCCACTTAGTTGTTGGCTTGCGAAGGCCAAAGGTCGACCTTCCTACATTAAAACTGCCCCAATACCTGTACCCGAAGCATCACATTCAAGGACAAAAGATTTGGTGAAATTCGGTAGTGCTAAGACTGGAGTGGAACACATGCCATTCTTAAGAGCTGTAAATGCCTGTTGTGCATCCTCATTCCAGAAGAATGGATTTTTCTTCAGGAGTTGCGTGAGGCGCTTCGCTATGCAACCATAATTGCGGACGAATTTGCGATAATAGCCTCTGAGACCCAACAATCCTCTCAGGCTCTTCAAAGTCTTAGGTTGAGGCCAATCCTGCATTGCCTGGATCTTTTTGGGGTTCACCTTAACACTTGCACGCCCCACAATGTGGCCCGAATACTCAACTTCTTCCATGCCAAACAAACAGTTGGACATCTTAACAAATAATTGATTCTTGCGGAGCAGTTGCAAAAGTAGATCTACATGTTGAAGATGTGCAGCCTAAGTGCAACTATAGATGAGGATGTCATCGAAGAAGACAAGAACAAATTTCCTGAGATATGGTTTGAGAAGATGGTTCATAAGGCTCTGAAAAGTAGATGGGGCATTACAAAGACCGAATGGCATGACCAAGAACCCATAATGGCCTTCATGAGTTCAGAAAGCAGTCTTTGGAATGTTGACTTCCTTCATGCGAATTTGGTGGTAGCCTGAGTTAAGATCTAGCTTAGTGAAGAATTGAGCCCCATTGAGTTCATCTAGCAAATCATCAACCACCGGGATGGGAAATTTATCTTTGACTATCAACTTATTGAGGGCCCTGAAGTCTGGACACATCCGCCATTCCCCATATTTCTTGAGTACCATGACCACCGGTGATGAATAAGGACTAATGCTGGGATGTATGGCACCTGCTTCCAAAAGTTCCTTGATTATTTTTTCTATTTCATTCTTTTTGGTGAACAGATATCGGTAGGGGCGCACATTTGGGGGTTGGGCCCCAGGAACCAAGGTGATGCTATGATCATGTTCCCCTCTCAAGGGTGGAAGCTCATGAGGCTTGTTAAAGACCGGCAGATGGTTATTTAAAATCTGTTGCATCTCCAAATGAATCGGTAGAGACTTGGTTTCGACGGCCTCGATGGCATTAAATTGAGATGGAACTCCATGATGTCCCTTTTTTAGCAGTTTTTCCATCTTATGCGAGTTGATGATAGAGGGGGCTCCCGCCTGGAGTCCACAGAGGGTATGTGTGGAGTTTTCTGCTTAAAACTCATATATAACTCCTAGAAATCCATTATGATTGGCCCAAGAGTGCGAAGCCATTCATCCCCTAGGACAATGACGCACCCACCCATGTGTATTTCAAAGGGTCTTCAACTGATAATCCCCCATTTCAAGTTTGACATTTTCACAGCGGCCTTCACATTTCATTGTGCCCCCATCCGCAATTTGGACTTGGAATTTAGAAACTGCTTGTACAAAACAATGCACTGCTTCCATGACTTTTTGATGGATGAAATTATGTGTACTTCCACTTTCAATCAGGACTACTACTGGGCGGTGTTTAATAAAACCTCTGATTTTGAGAGTTTGAGGTGAAGAAATCCTTGCAAGAGCATGCAGTAAAATAACTGGTTCATGAGGGACAATGTCCTTTTGGTTGTATTCTTCTACCACCTCAGGTTTATCAAGTGGTGGATCTTCCTCGGATGAGCTGTAATCAGTGGCGTCAATTTCAAAAAATTTGGGCTCCTTGCATTTGTGACGTGGGGAGTATTTTTCATCACAGTAGTAACATAATCCCTGCTTTCTTCTTTCGGCCATTTCTACTGGTGACACCTTTTGAACCTTAAGTGTCTGATTCGTGTTGTGAGCCTATGTGGGGTGACCCTTGGCGGTGATATTTGGGCAAGTGGCTAGGGCTACTAATGCACGTTCCATGTTACGAGCTACCTTGCAAGCCTCAATCCATGTGGCAAGGTGGTGCAGTTGGACGTGGGATTTTATGGCCTCTTTAAGACTGCTGATAAAACATTCCGTGTAGAACACATTTGAGAGAGCCCTAGTGTGGAAGGCTAAGGCTTCAAAGGCTGTAATATAGTCATCCACTGTGCGAGTCTGTTGGAGCTTAGTAAGACGACCCAAAAAAGTAGATTCCTGGTCAAAGCGGTCTGTAAGAGCTTTTTTGAATTTGTCCCAAGTCCTAAAAGGTGCATTGCAACATTGATGCCATTCCCACCATTGCCACCTTTCATTGTCCAAGTACATGCTCCCCACCATAAGTTGAGTCTCATCATCGAGGATGTTATTCAAATTGAAATACTGCTCCATTTGTGCTATCCATGCCACCGTGTGAGAACCATCAAATTTATGCATATCCAACTTGGGAGGTCTCGAATGGGATTGTTGTTTTTGGGAGCCCTAGAGGTGAGGAGAATGGCTAGACTCACCCTCACTGTGTCCATTTCCAATATACTCTTCCTCATGGGCTACCTCCTTGCCCTTCGGAATTGCACTCGGGACTAATATTGTTAGATTGTCAAGCTGAGTTTGGATGGATTGCAAGATTTGTTCAAGTTTGTCCATCCTCTCATTGGCCATCTCTTGAGCTATAGTTGCTACCATGCACCGACTTGATGCTCTGAAAATTTGGGACCGCCAAAACTTTTTTTCACTAAGAATTGAATGGTACCACCATGCTCAGCTTGTCGTCCTGATTCTGATGGGCTAGATCACCAATAAGCACCCCGGAAGATCTCAGATTTTTTTTTTTTTTTTAGAAAACTCCTAACGGAGTTTTACTCCTTCCTTAGGAATACTGTAGTCACCAAATCCTCAAAATGTCAATGCTGTCAAAAGTCCTGCGAAAATCATGCTCCGGTATAGGAACCCCACACAACTACTCAGATCAGGTGGATCTGAGAGATTTGAATGGCTGATCAAATTGCTACTATGGATCTGATGGATCTAATAGATCGGATTGATGTCTACTGCTACTGCACCCCTTTGCGCGAGAGGATATGGCCGAGATGATGCGTGATCCCAAGATAAAAGGGAGCTATGGTCTTGAGGAGTGTTAGGTGTTATAGATCGCAATATACATAAGGGTCTAACAGTAGTACTCAGCCCAATGTTTCAGGGCTCTAACTAAGGAGGATCGACCGTACCCTTATCCATACAACCCGACTACCCTATCGTTCGGGTGAGTAATCTCTCTGAGTGTTGTTCTTGGTGTACTGTAGCAGCAAGATGGCCGATGGTTTATCTATGGTTAGGTTGCAGAGGAGCTAGGGGGCTTCTAATATACCCAGAAGGTACGTGGAAGACAGTTCATACGCGGTTCTGTCTAATGTGCTACTACTCGAAGGGGTACCCACAAGGGTTACAAGGGAGTCCAACAAGCGTGACCACCTCTTGTATTTCCTGCGTGCATGCCTCCCCAACCACAAGTTATGACTCAATGATAGACCCGTGGTTTAAGAACTGGAAAGTCTCTAGGCCAAAAAAAAAAAAATTGCTAAGAAATGGAGATTCCACCAGCCCTGGAAAGAGCTCTGATACCACTTGTTATGCTTTTAACCTGCAAAAGATACCCAAATACAGAATATTCAAAGAAAAATACCCAGAACATAGAATAGTGAGAGTCAACAGCAAATATCTTATTATTTAGAAGCAATGTTCACTGGCCTCTTCAAGGGGGCAACCTCCAATAGAGCAGAGCTCGATTCAAAAATAAGACACGATTCTCCTCGCACGGAGTCTCTATCCTTTATATATGACTCATACATGTAATACCATGGGTTTTATTAATACCATCTATCTAATACTAGGCCCATTTGCAACTAACTGTGGTCCCGTAGTAAATAGTGGGTTAACCACCTACAATTGTTAATATGGGCTTTATTGACTCTTTATTATGACGTGATCCCACTACATAATTAAGGGGGTTAGGGTGGGACCCTAACAGCACTCCACCATGTTGCACCCATCATCACGATGTTGCATCTCATCACGCTTCATTAATCATGACTATACCCATCAATGTACTGCATCATGTGACTTTTTCGGTAGTTCAAGCTTTTCCAGCTTTTCCGACCTTGTCGGCTTTTTCGACAGTTCTATCTTTTCCGGTAGTTCTGACCTTCCCCGCAGTTCTAGCTTTTCTAGCTTTTCTGGTAGTTTCGGCATTTCCCTCTTTTCTGGCAGTTCTGGCTTTCTGGCAATTCTGGCTTTTCTGGCTTTTCTGGCAATTCCGGCTTTTCCAGCAATTCTCGCTTTTCTGACTTTTCTAGATTTTCTGGATTTTCTGCTTTTCTGGCTTCTCGAGATTTTCCATCTTTTTCGGCTTTTCGAGTGGTTCCAGATTTTCCGGCAGTTCTAGCTTTTTGAGAAACATAGAGCTTATTCTCCCATAACTGCATTTAGATCTAGGGCATGTTCTCTAGGGTAGCGTATACCTTAGGGCACCCCCTCTAGCTCTCATCTTCATGAAACCCAAAACAAGGTGAAGTAAGATCACAAGAGTGAGTGTGTGTGAGACAAATGACTTCAAGTCCTCTTCTATTTATACTAAATGTGGAGGTTGGTTAGACATGACCGTTGGGCTTGTGAGCCTACATAAGTTGCTCGCCAACTTGTCAATTTTCCATAATCAAAATAAATTCATATCTTCATAAATACTTATCAGAATCATATGATATTTAGATAAATCCTACACCTCTCGATGAGAGGGATCCAATAAAAATATCAGTTGCCATAAATAAGATGACCCACATGGAGTTCAGCCTTGGTTGCCAATTTTAACACTCCCTCTCAATTAGGGAGAACTCCATCCACTAATCCATATGTCTTGTTTTACTATCTCTGTTATTAGTGCCACGCACTACTTTACATAGCTCTGCTCACTCTGCTCTACTCAACTCAGCTCTGCTCATCTCTGCTGGCTCTGCTCTACTCTACTGAGCTCTGCTAGATTTGCTGAGCTCTACTCACTCTTCTCTGCTCAACTTAGCTCTGTTGAACTATGAAGTGATCGAGAATGTCTCATACCATTCTCCACTCACTCAAAATTATTCTTAGAGTGTGTACCACTAGTCCCAGACGAGTCTCAACTGACCCAAAGACAGTGTCATAGTGGGTACCACTCCTACGAGTGGTCCGAGACCAATCCTCCACTAACCCGAAGTGAGTCTCAGAGTATGCACCACTAGTCCTAGACAAGTCTCAACTGACCCAAAGTCAGCGTCATAGTAGGTACAACTCCTACCGCTAGTCCGAGCCCAGTCCTCCACTGACCCGAAGCCAGTTTCAGAGTATGTACCACTAGTCCTAGACCTGTCTCAACCGACCCGAAGTCAGTGTCATAGTAGGTACGAACCATACCACTGGTCCCAAACTAGTATCATTGATCCTGTTAGTCGTGAGGTGCAGCGCTGCTAGTTAGAAGACTAAAGGAAGTATGGTCTCCTTTATTGTCCTAGAAAGGGCCCCCACACGGGCCATCACTCTGCTCTCCCACATTGTTCCATTTACATTCTATCCCTCTTATATCTTAACATGGCCCTCATTTCATAATAAGACCCTCTTCCACCTTAGCCTTAATTAAATTAACCCAAGAACCCCCTAAAGGCTTACCTTTGCGTGCATATGCGCCCTCTGCACATTTCTTGAGAACATCTAGTACCTCCATATTCCCTCTGCCATCGATCTCTCCTACCAATCTAATGACCCGCATTTCACCCGATCTATGAGACATGCTCGATCAATCTCTGCCATTAGATCACTCTTGCCAGATCTAATGGATGTCGCTCATATCACGTGGGCAATTAGCGAGAGGAATACTCACCTGATAAAGGTGGTTTCTCTCTCTCCTCCTCCGCTACATGGCATGTAATGAGTGGCATCGGGTGAACTCCACCCTTTACTACTTACTGCCCAATAAACACCTGATAAAAATTGTAACCACCCAAACAAACCACCCCCCAGGCACCATCATTTGAGCACCTCCTCTACCCAATAATCGTCCAATCTGTCTACTGAGATCCAATGGCTCAGAATTTTCCAATTGCAAGCCTCATGAAATCAATCTCCTTCATCCATTTCTCCCGATCCAATGGTCCTCATCCATGACTGCTCCCGCTTGTCCTTCGCTATCCTGCCATTACCCTGTTCCTCTTGATTTTCACATCAAGCCTCCCATGCACCTAGTACTCTACTTCCTATCAGTTACCTGAGGAGGAATGTGGATTGACTCTGTCAGTATTGTGACAGTCAGGCAACTGAACTAAATTAACTGAAAGTATGGCCAATAGAGAAAGGACACAACACAATACAAGCAAACAGAAATAAATAGTCATGGAGCCTCACTAGTGCAATCAAGCTAGCCACCTAACAGTGCAGCCCTGTACCAGAGTTAATTACCATTTTCATGATCAAAGGAGAATTTTGTCCTTGTACACAATCATGAAGTTAAAGATAGTAGAAATAGATTAAGACATCTCAAGCCTTAAAAGCTTGAGAGTATTGTAAAGAGCTATAAATAGCTGAAAGTAATATGCAATCGAGGTTCAACTTCTGGAGACTATAGAGACTCTCCTACTCAATCTTCTCATCTTCACTCTGAGTAATCCAAGCTTCTTTTGCTATTACATGTTGAATGTCCATTCCCTTCGGTTCTTAACTTGCACCTGGATAGGTTTATTCATGTTTTCTCCTATGTCTAATGCTAGATAACTGTCATCTTATCTTTACATTGGTAAATTGGATATGCTATTGAATAGGTCATTTATGTTCCTTCTGTATCTAACACTAGATAATTGTCATCTTATCTCTGTGTTGATAGATTAGATTCACAAGCTTCATTCACTTACTGTAGCTGGCCATCATATGTTATGTATGCATCTGCTGGTGCGGCTAGTATTCTCCATTCATTCACTTAATCTACAAACTATTGAGCCTTAGTGGTCTAAATCCTTGTAGGCTGAGGGTGTTCATGCATGTTTGGAGTGAAAATGAAGTTGAAGTGGTTACCCAGCTTGAACCAAACCATCACCCATTCCAATAGTTCCTAGAACAATTTTGAAGATTATATGTTGCCAGGCGTCTCCAAGCTACAACCTAGGAGAGTTTCATGGAGCGATAACAGATCCCAAATCAATGAAGGTCATCCTAGCATAGGGAGTATGGTAGATATAGTGATGCATCCATCGGTACTACTATGGTCCCTATCCTCATTTCCCTACTCGTTGATCAAATGATAGGTACTTCCCATGAATCCCAAACTACATGGGTAGGATGCCTCGATAGGAGAACTTAATCAATCTTGTCGTCACAAGAGAACTAATCATCCCGCTACACAATCGCCATGGAGAACACATTATCCAGGCCTCACAGGAGAGCTAATCATCCTGCTACATAATCGTCATGGATAACACATCATCCAGACCTCACAGGAGAACTAATAATCCTACTACAAGTCATCATGGAGAACACATCATCCAAACCTCGTAGGAGAAATAATCATCCTGCTACACAATCGTCATGGAGGACACATCATCTAGACCTCACAAGAGAAATAATCATCCTGCTACACATGAGAGTGTATCATCTTGTCCCACAAGAGAGCGAATCATCATGTCCCATAAGAGAGCGAATCATCTTGTTCATAGGAGAGCGAATCATCTTGTCCACAGGAGAGCGAATCATCCGGTCCCACAAGAGAGAGAATCATCTTGTCCTAGTGTGCACCACGAGGGGAGGGTGAGTCACCCTGTGGTCGTATGTTGCTCCAGTAAGAACTGCAAGCCCCCAGAGCTCCTAGAGCTTAATGTATACAATATGAAGGACCCTTGTACAAGGGTCTCCTCACGACTCCAAGTCATTCGGGAAAATCATAGATTCGATCTTTCCCCTGGGGCTTAGACACAGTATAGCAACCAGTACATCATTTCATAGCGATGGAGCTTTCTTGCTCATAGACTTGCCATATCCCATATAACGTATTGTTTGATGTCTATCTACTGTAGCAATCGTCGAATACAAGATTCATCAATAATTGAATCCCACCTCTGGTTGTTACAGAGAATCACAGTGGTATTGATCATGTGTACAAACAACTCACTAAAGAACTTCTGCAACAAGGAAGCTTCATACGAGATCATAGTCATAGTTATGTATCCGGTCTCGGTGGTGTTTATAACAACCAACTTTTGCTTCCTTATCTTCCATGATATCGAAGCATAATCCAAGGAGAACCAGCACTGAGAACTGCTCGAGTGTTCCTCCACACTTCCTGTCAGTTAGCATTCAACTAATCATTTAGTTTCATATTTCCTGTAGTGTATCTCAATTCATGAGAGATTGTGCCCCGAAGATATCTCAGAATATTCTTCACACTAATCAAGTGAGACTCAACCAAATATGAGCTCACCATGCTAACTGCAAAACATATTTCTGGACGGAAGTTCACCAAGAACATCAACGTGAATGAGTTTATGAGACTCAAAGTCATTTTCCAAATATGGTCCGACATCACTACCATATAACTTCTAAAAGTTAAGATCCTCAAGGTTGTCATTGGCTTGCAATTTGTCATTTGACAACTGAAATCCAACTCTCTCTTACTTCTGCAAATGAGAGGTTCTGCACCTACCATAAATAGGTCGTCCTCATAAGGTGTTGATATGAGAGGTCTATCATCCACAACCTTTGGGTAATGGTTTGGATCATTTTCACTCCTAGTGAATCTCAGCTTCATGAGACAACTATCAATCCTCTCATACTATGCCCTAGGTGTTTTGCTTCAAGCCATAGAGGGCTTTTTTCCACCTGTATGCATGAGATTCCCGATCATGAATCTCAAACCCCTCGTGCTTTTCCAAACCCGTGGACCTGCTATATGAGGGGAATGGTCCCCTTGTAATATTTTCCTTCGATACATCTCAAACATGTACTTTCATGCTCTTTTTGAATTCAAGCATCCTTGTCACCATCTGACTCATAGACCTTCAGTGCTATGTGTCAATGGAAATGGTCCCCATTGGACTTCCTACAACTTGATATAACCCTGAACACAAAAACATCTTTGAAAATTCTATTTTCGAACACATACCTTTCCATCGATGAGTGCCACCCTGAAACCTTTGACTTCCATTGTTGAAATGGACACCAGGTTCTTCTTGTGATGAGGTAAATAAACGAGATTCTGTAAATGAATTGACTTACCCTCATTCAGTTGAGGGACAACCTTCCCTACACCCTTTCTGGGATAGGTTGCATTGGCTCCAAGTATAATCCCACGATTGTTTCCATCTCTACCAAATTATAGAGTGCACACATCTATCCGATGACATGCCTTGAAGCACTACAATCAATAAGGCATATTCCCAAATAATCTGAAGGAGAGGGCCAATACAAGACAATGATTCTTTATCTTATCAAAAACAACATTTGATTCTTCATACCTAGGGTCCTTGCATTATTTGAAGAGTCGACCATTTCCTTGATGACCTACATTACCTATTGTTCCTTTGAATATGTCCCTGGAATGATTATTAACTTCATCATGAGATGTGTCTCTACCATTCAGACACTCCTTCTCATAATGGCTGAACTTATTGCAACTAAGGCATCTGCCTTTCCTTCCACACTTAGATCCAAACTTCCCAATGAAGTGATATTTAGGTAGGTCATTAGAAATTTCCGCTTCACCATTCTGATAATATTATCTACTTCCACTTCACCCTCAATGATTTTGAAGAGGGATGAATAATCCACTAATCCTTTTGTCCTTTCCCAACTATCTTCGATGATTTCTCTTTCACTCTTGCTTTGGCATTGTCTTCACCTCAACTCTGATACCATGTTAATTTTAGGTATGTTCTATGGTAGAGCAATTTATTTCAATTTTTACAGTTAGCTCAATATCTTTTCTAGATTAGTAATCACATCAGCATTAAAGTAAACTGCACATAAAACATAAATATAAATCGTAGAAGACAAGCCAAGACAAGAGGACATGGGATGTGGTGCCAGCTAGGGACAAACCCCACAATGTGGGGAAACCCTTGATTAATTCTTCTTTTATGTTCTTCAAAACTCAATAGAGAAAGAGAGAGAGATAATACATTTACAATAGAAGTCAACACTTTGACTTATCTAGATAAGAGCATAGATATCTCTAAGAAAATGATACATGAGATCAGTTGAAGACATGCCTCTTCAACTAAGTCTCCAAGGTGACTCCTTCACCTATTGTTGTGTTGCATTTCATCATCATGTTGCACCTCACCATGCTGCACCATGGCGCACCCATTGTCGCTATGATGCATCTCATCACGCTTTATTAATCATGACTGTAACCATCAATGTACTACATTTTGTGACATTTTTGGTACTTCTGGCTTTTCCAACTTTTCTGGCTTTTCTGGCAATTCTGTCTTTTCCAACTGTTCCGACTTTCCCGACAGTTCCAGATTTTCCAGCTTTTCTGGCAGTTCCGGTAGTTTCGGCTTTTCCGGCAGTTCTGGCTTTTCTGGCAGTTTTGGATTTTTTGGATTTTCCAGCAGTTCTAGGTTTTCTCGCTCTTCTGGTGTTTTCAACAATTTTGGATTTTCTTGCAATTCTCGCTTTTCCATCTTTTCTAGCTTTTCCGGCTTTAACATAATTTTTTACTTTTCTAGCTTTTTTGGCTTTTCTGGCAGTTTCGACTTTTCTAGTGGTTTTGATTTTTCTGGCTTTTTGAGAAACATAGAGCTTATTCTCCCATGACTACATTTAGATCTAGGGAATGTTATCTAGGGTAGCATATACCCTAGGGCACTCCCTCTAGCTTTGTTTGTATGAAAACTAGTGTCTTTTCGATCTGCTAGCCCTCTAGGATTGGTAGCTATCCTAGCAAAACAAACAATCAAAGCAATTTGGGATTTCCTCTATGTATGATAGATAAGGGAGAAGCAAAGGAACCAATGTGGATCTTCCACTTGAATCCTTGCTCGATTTCTCTCCCCCTTGATAGAGCTTGCAGCTCCTCTCCTATTTATCCCACTTAGAGAATACCTGTAGAAACAAAGTAACAAAACACCATCAAAGCATCTTGATCTATTATATCATAAGAATTGTAGAATCATAAATACATTGAATATACAATGGTGTTCACAAATAACAACATTCACAAATACATTATTATATCGAGGAAAAATCAAAGAACTTTATTAAATATGAAGGGAGAATTACAACCTAGCTGTCTGATCCAATATCATCCTCCCAACATCAAAGCCCTCTTCACCTCACAAAAAGCAATATCACCCAACCATACAATGCTCCTTCTCAAAGACAAACTATCAACACTTCCTTGCAAACTACAAAATTCCAGCCTCCAAATCTCTCAGATGAGGGATCCACTTATAGATTTCTGCCAAGGTGTGAGTCATCTCTAGATTTTTTATTAGTGTCATTCCATCTGTTGTTCTCGGTTTCACTTGGAGATTTCTTTGATCTCTTACTCATCCTTGGGCGAATTCAGAGAGGAAAGTGTCATAGGAGAAGTTTCTAGAAGATTCCATGAGCATCCACTTAGAAAATTGTCTTGGACATTTTCCCATTCTTGCTCATCGCACCCCACATAAGGCCTCTTCAATATGCATTGCACCTAGCTAGTGTAGGAGTTAGTATGCATCCCACCCTAATAGTGGAGCAGTCAATATGGTCCAGCTTTGGCCAGTTCTTAGTGGTTTTTTAGGTGGAGCTTCTATGGAATGATGTAATCAGTTGACCATGATCCTTTAGGGTATGAAACAACACTTTTAGGGGTCAAAGAGCCCTAGTTTATCAACATATAAGATTGGGGTTGAAGTGCCCAAATATGTCTATAACAGTTGCCCCCTAAAACACGAAGTCATAAATCTTTGATGTCGGGTGAAATGTTTTATCATGAGGATCCGAGGTTTTCAAATTGGAAGGTGTCTTGTATAAGATACAGTACAATACATCATCATCATATTATTTTCATGATCTAGCTGAGGCAGGCATTACCATGCTCAACTTTATAAATTCATTTTCATGTACATAGAATAGATAATCATATATGGTTGCAAATTGGTGATTCTTTATATGTAGAGTCATCATCCTTAGCTTGGATGACCATTTGTGCAGCTTTTGTGTGCATTTGATGTCTTTATATTCATGAATATATTGTAGCCCAGATGGATGAAACTAGATCTCGGGTCTTCACACTTGTTCAATCTTCACCTGATGTACAAGTCGATCCACGTAAAAAGATGTTCTGAAGTTGAACATGGAAATACATTGCTTGATTACTAGCCAATAACATTAGATGTTAACAAACGCGAGAGGAATCACCGATAATGATAATTACCCTCAAGATAATGTAGTACAATTCACGTGGTGTGAATATATGATCCGATGTTGAACACCATGCAAAATCTTTCAGTTGAAGGTCATTGATGTCAACCTGTCGCTGAAAGTGAGAAACTTGCCATTGAGGCATGCAAGCTTCAAAGTACTGAAAGGGTTGTTTCTAAGTCAACTTCTTGGATAATGAGCTTATGTCGACAAGAAGTGACCCATCATAGGAGGGCATTAATGTATCCCACATCAACAACATGAAATGAAGCAAATGATTTTTTGGAGATGAAAACAATCTGACAACATAAGGTTCTGGAATGGCAGTCATGAAAAATGGAGGGTCAAGGTATCGTAGTGTATGAGGAATTAATTGGATGGTGAATTCTTAACTGAATGACTTCTCTTGAACATATCAGCAACACTGAGATGGATTGGTAGCGTTAACCCCAAAAGATAGATGGTGTGGAGGACCAATGGGAAAATGAACGGTGAATGGAATAACCCAACCCGATTCAATCATGATGATGGAGTGAAAGTGTCATGTTCAAGAGTGACCTACTACCAATAAAATTCTTTAAGTTTTCTTCCCTTTTTCCCTAGTCATTGCTGACGAGTACCTCTTTATTTTTGTCAAGCTTGAGGAGGATAACATATGCTTGTTCTATAATTTTCCCTTCGGGAAAACCTGTCACTATGTTTTAGCGAGCCTAGCGACAATGAAACTCGTTCTTGTTTAGGTGGAGAAGTTTGTTGCTATTGTTTTAACAAGTTTAATGACAAGGATGACTTGGTAATTTTCATGTTTAGAGAGTTTAAAAGGGAAGAAAAGGAAACTCCAGTAGTTATTTTTCATAACATAATCCCCTTAAGTCTGAAAAAGGATAAAATAATACAAAAGGGATGGCTCTTCGATAACTTTAGCAAGCCGAAAAGACAAGCGCTCGAACATTTTCATGAGATAATCCCTCAGGTCTGAAAAAGATTAAAATTTATAGGAGGGATGGCACTTCCCCTTACTTTAACGAGCTAGAAAGGCCATTAGCTCGACAATATTTTCATATTTCATGAGTTTGAAAAGAGTTTAAAGGAGACTTTTTTTTTAGGAACGAGTGTTGTTTAGGGTAACAACTAGTTCCAGGTAAGCTTGGAACTTCTCAAAACATGATGATGTGAAGAGGGTGGCTAACAATACCACTCATCGTAGCTACTCCTCAAAAAGGTAAAAAATTAAGTGGAAGTGTATGATTGGCCAAAAGAATAGAGGTGATGGCGGGAACACAATGAAGGCTCAAAAGGCTGATAGCAGGGCAATCATAAAGGTTATTTACCGAAGGCAGGTTCATTTTTTAACGAGCTTGAACCATGGGGAACTATGCTTAGTGGTAGGTTTATTTTTTAGCAAGCTTAAACCATGCGAAAACATGCTCAGTGGTAGGTTTATTTTTTAACAACCTTGAAGCATGCGATAACATTGCTCATTATATATTTTCTTTTTTATATAAACTAGAAATGACAAAACTAAAAAGCTAGAAAAACTAAAAGATAAGGAACTAGTGAGGTTAGGTGGGATAGTTTCATCAACAGTTTAGAAAAAACACTCCCTTTGCTTCATCCGCAGAGTAGACAAAGGTGAATAAGTGTTATACCAATAGCTTCCATGTTATAAACATAGTCCCATCCAAGGAGTAGATTGTAATATAACGGTCCTTGGACTACCATCATGTTCAAGTGAACGATTTCCCTTCCCAAAGTTATCAGTAACTTAGGAAGGATCCCTAACGGTCGACTGGTTCCTTTGTTAAAACCTCACAATTTCTTTGTAACAGGTATATGCATTGGTGAACCAAGAGCTTTCCAAGCAATTGAGGAAAGGATACTCATTGATGCCCCTTCATCTATGATAGTGCCAGACACTATCAATTTGTAAACTTGTACTATGATCCGGAAAGGCACATAAGATGGAAGTCATGATCTTGCAAGTCGATTCCAATCGAAGGAAGTGACTAGACTACTTGGAGGGGGTATCGAATAAACACTATATATAACCTATTGAGTAGCAAGAACTGGGGGATTTTCTTCCTATTGTGAAGGAAGGGGTAGATTGCCCCCAAGTTCATTAGACTCCGAAGTAACAAAAAGAATTTGAACAATATCATTCTCACTCTTTTTAGGAAGTGTATGATCTTCTGAAGGTAAAACTGGGTCAACTACCATCATGACCTATTGACTTTGGTATGGTATGGACTCAAAAGATTCACTTTCAATGATAGTTGTTTCGGTCGACAATTGAGTTATGCCATTTGGATTTTCAACTAGTTAAGGACTTGGGGAGTGCTTCTTATATCTAGATGGAAGTCACTCTCGTGAAGCAGGACAGTTATGTAAGACTCCTTTGGCTTCATGCAAAAAGGACAATGGAGAAGGGTATGGTCCCCTTCACATAATTTACATGGAATTTGGAATCTTCTTTTCTGCCCATTATTACTAGTTGATGGTGTGTTGTCAACTTTATCACCAGAGGTTGATGACACCATTCGATGCGAACGGGGAGACCATTCTCTCAAGATCCGAGGGATGCATGGACATTCTCGATGAAGATGGTCTCCTCTACAATTTATGCATGGATATTTGGGTTTGAAAAACTTAGTGTGTGGATTTTCACCAGATGCTGCATGGTTTCCCCCTTGCTTAACTAACTTCTTCTTCTTCTCCTTCCCTTTCTTCTTCTTCTCAATCACCTAGTTACTAGCATCAATATTTTCACCAAGAGAAGAGGAAGAAAGGGAGGGAGAAACAAACAAAGTAGAAGGTGAGGGGTCAACTTCAGTATCAACTGGTTGCAGATTTGATTGCTGAGGAATCATGGTATTTTGAATGACATAGGTTGAGAATAGCCATACTAGTAGGCCAATTGTTATTCCTGGAAGGGATAGTGTAGCCATATATAGAGCACAAATATTTCCCCAAGAAGAAAATGGACTAGGATTCCCTTGGAAAGGGATTCCTTGATTGGTGGTGTTAGAGTCGGTCTAGTAGCCCTCCATCAGCGATCAAAACTCTTTGCATTTGCATAAGTAGGTGTCTCATCATTGTCATCTCACTGCATTCCATTAGGCATGCCATAACCCTGATGGAGGAGTTGGTGTCTTTATTCCCCTCTTGGCACTGCTGGATCAAGTTGTTTCAGTCAATAAACTCTTTCAAAGTTGTTTGTCTTGTCTTGAGGTCAAAAGTCTTAGGTCTAAGGTTTAGGTCCAGTTTGTCTTCAAGGTCATGTCTCTAAAGTCAATAAATGCCCAGAAGGCCAGAGGGATGATTATCAAAGTGTTTCTTCAAAGATTTCATCTTGTATAGTTAATTTTTACCTTGGATTTAAAAACCATGTTTTTAAAGCCAACGTCATTTCTCAAAATTTTGTAAAAAATGTAAAAATTAAAAAATTCTTCAAAAGTCAGCATGCAGCCCTGGTCCCCTTTGCCAAGAGTCCTCAGAAGCTATCCCTGCAAAAATTTTCAAGAAAAAACATCAATTCAACCAATTTCAGGACGAAAGGAAACGAAAAAGTCAGCAACATTCAAAATTTAAAAAGTGTCATGAAAAACATTAGAAAGAGGGTTTTGACATGAAATAAATTCAAAACAAGGTTATAAAGTCTCTCTCTCCCTCCATTAAGCTTCATTGTGCCTTCAAGCAATAGAGAAAATCATTTTCAAGGGTATTTTGGCGGAATTGCAGAGAGGAACCGTGCGCGACCTCTCCATAGTTGTGCGTGACCTCTTGGGTGGGCGCGACCTCTCCACGGGGTTCCAGCAGTTAGAAAAATACAAGGGCGTGACCTCTTGGGAGTGCGCGACATCTTGGGTTCTGTGTGCGACCTCTCAGGCAACAATTGGTTATAAACTTCAAAAAGACCCTAAATCTCCTCAAGCTTGTCAGGTAGGTCTTCAATCATGTAAATTATGGTTTGCTAAAGCTTGAAGAAGATCATGATTATGTTTTCAAATCCTTCATTTGCAAGTAAAGACTCCATGTGCTTTTGCTTGAAATGTCAAAGTTGCTAGGGTTTGTTTTGTTGTTTTAAGGTATTCCTTTTCATTCCTATTGTTCCTACATTTTCCCACCTCTCATTTTTTACTCCCTTATCACTGTTACTTAATTTCCCTACCAAAAATATTAATAAATCAAAAATAAAACCCTAAACCCTACCTCCCATAACATCCTTGCAAATGAAATTGTATGATGATGTAAATGTCATAATTCTTCCCCTAAACTCCCTGTTTCATATGTTTTTCCCAATTTCCCTTCCAAATCTCCCTTCCCTAACATTTCCCTTGTGCTACTTGTCCCCTTGAAACAACATTTCAAAACAGTTAAAACAACAAATTTTAAAGCAGAAGCAACAATACATTTCAGCCACTTTGCTCCTGAAACCATGTCAGAAACCGAAACCGACTATGAGCAAAGTGATGACCATGAGTCAGCTTCAGAGGTTGAGGTACAAAGGAGGAGGGGTGGTAAGGGTGGTCACCATGTGAGAGAGGAGCCCACCACTTTGAGCTATTTGCAGGCTTGTCCACTGGCAGTCACATGTTTCCGCTACTTCTCATGTTATGAATTTTGCAAGAGTATTTCTCAAATTCAGCTTCACAGGGAATTGGTCCGCTTGTTTGTTTTGCATTTGCATGACGGGCATGTAAATCTTGCAGGGGTGGATTTTACATTGACACCTGAGACGGTTTCTCAACAACAGGGATTCCTAATGTTGGAGAAGAGTGGAACAAGCGCAAAATATTGGACAGGGTTTAGTATGAACCTTACATTAAACCTCAATATACGAGGTACATGACTGGTGTATTTCATTTCAGATTTTTGAAGGATGAGTATGTTCGCTTGATGAAGCTCATCATGCACTATTTCACCTGTGAGGGTAGATTTTCACGTTTGTTTTTCTACCATATTCGCGTATTGATGCATTTCACATAGGTACGGATGATGAACATACCATTTTTCATGTGCCGGAATATTGAGAGGATGGTGCCATTGGTGCAGAGAAAGAGTCCAGCACAGCAACATAGGAGCCTCTATCATTATGGTTTGATTCAGCTTATGGTCATGCATCAGTTGGCTCAGCATGGCATCCCATGGGAGGAGTTCATCTCTCGAGAGTTCTTCACAGGGACAACACCACATCCTGAGATTGTTCATGAGGAGGGAGGACCATCATAGCAGCATGATATTCCTGAGACTAGACATGTCAGTTCTCCTCCATTGGTCACTTATCAGAGAGGCCACAGGGCCTTATTTGCAGCAGCTAGGCGAGTATTTTCTCCATAGCATTTAGAAGGGGTCTCGCCTTCTTCATCAGCACCACGAGTGTTATCTCCACACCAGGTGGAAGGGGCCTCGCTTCCGACAGCAGCATAGGTATCAGAGAGGGGCTAGCAGCCCATGATTGAGGAGGGATTGTCAGGTGATCCAGATATTGACATCATTGATCTTGACGCTTGTTCTCCTAGCTCAGAGCTTAATGAGATCATCCGAGAGCAAAGGACCGAGAATGAGTCAGTGCACAAGAAATTGTAGATGGAAAAATGGATAATTAACTATTTAGAGCAGCGCAACAAACAGTTGGAGGATGAGCACGAGCTTTATGAGCTGTGGAAGATTCGTGAAGACCAGGAATTGGCTCGTAGGAGACCCGGTGATTTGACACCCATAGATCGAGAATATATGCTTATTCGAGTCAATGCTCATTTGGAGAGGTTGCTGGCCAAGGCCAATAGAGATAAGGACCTGCTTCGGAATATGAAGAACCACTATTGGGCCCGAATGCACGTATGCAAGGCAAGAATCAAGGTGCCCCAAGGACGGTCGGCCAAGGCACTCAAATGAAAAAAAAGGCCCGATCCCCTCCATATTTTGGCTGAGGCTTCCTTGAAGGAGCATGGTGCTAAATGACTCAACCTCAGCACAAATTTCAAAAAAATTTGAGCATTTTTGGTTATTTATGAATTTTTTGGTCAAAAAACAGGTTTTTGCTCCCATGAGGTCGCGCACCGTGCGCGACCCTTTAGATTGGGAAGTCCATTTTAGGAAAAGTTTGCATTTTGAGATTTTTCATGCAAAAATACACTTACCTAGAAAATCTCAAGAAATTTCGCCAAGTTTTGAGCCTCCAGAAGGTCAAAAAACAAGCAAAAAATGACTTTCTGCCACCTTTTTGACACATAGGAAACAGTCTTGGGAGATTGCAATTTTGGAGGGGCAAATGGACACCAAATTCAGAAATTCCACTTGGGCTGGAAATTATACATCCAGAACTTTCCCACAAGCCTACTCTGGACTCATTTGGACACTTGGACGTGCCTCAAACGCTGCTTCAACTGTGCGCGACCTCTTGAGAATTAGTGCGCGACCTCTTGGGAAATTTTCACACAAATTGTGCCTACAGCTCAGCAAAATGCAGTTTTGACTAGGTTTGATTTTTTGGAGTGAATTTTGATCCTCCTTGATGTAAATGATGTAATTTTATGATGTTTTGACACTTTTTAACTCTTCTAGAAGATTCATTCATGAGATAGGCAAAAATTAAATGAATGAATTGGTTTCCTAGCTTATAGAGGCAAGTTGTTTTGACTGCCTAGATTTTAGTGATCAGTTTGGAATTGGTTGAGACAGCTCCTAGGATAGTGAGATCGACCCCTAGAGGCAAGGAAAGATGTTAGCTTGCCTATATTATGTACTTTCTTAGTCATTTTCATGGTTGGAATCTTGAGGGAGAAAGCTTCTATTGTATTACTCATTGTATCTCTGCAATTTTTGGCTAAGGAAGACCAGGGTTTTGGAGTCCTTTTTGGGATTCTTGTGGTTACATGTATTGATGGTGTGCTTCTCTTTGTACTTGTAAGTTTTTTATGTGAATCATATTCTTACTTCTCTTCTGCAAATTAGGCAACTGAAGTGTTAAGGTAGAATTCATGGTTGCTATGCTCTGCCTTTAAGTTTGCTTAATATCAATGTTTTCAGCTGTTTAAGGAGAATTCAAGGTGCTTGCTTGCTCTCCTTAGCTTCTCACCAGTCATTATAATCCATCCACATCTATCAAAGGCATCAATACAGTCTCCTACCTTGCCCCAAAGAACCCCTTGCGAAAATTGTGTCCAATCCCCACACCCAAAATTGCCTTTCCCCAATTTTCCACCAAAACCCCAAAAATCCCTAAATCAAACCTTTTTATCAGTTTACTAGCCTAAAACCAGTGTTTCCACATTGGTTATCTCACCCATTGAAGATCTTTACTGAGATAGACCGGAGAGAGCCCCCTCCTGCCCCGTAGGGCTAGCTACAAGGCTAAGTGGTTTGATGTTGCCTTGAAGTTTACCGTTTTCAGCCTGAGGTGAAATTTCAAGTGCTAACAGGTGGACTCCATTATCTCAACCTAAGATCAACGAAGGAATAGGGGTGTTATTCTAAATTTAATAAATTTTAATGATGCTTTGACAAAACTTTGCTTTTTCAATTTTTAAGAGTCAAGAAAAAGCTAAAGATGACTCTAGTCCCCTTCGATTTTTAATGAGCCTGACAAGTGCTCAGATAGACCTTTTCTTTTAAGGAGTTGAAAAGGAACGAAAGTGACTACTCTGGAAATCTAGACAGAGGGATTACCAAACCAATCATAAATCTGCAATATAAATCTTGGTGATAAATTAAAGAGAAATTACCAAGGACGTATGTACGACAATCAATCTTCTTGAATGTTGTGTTCAGTGCATTGCGATCGATAGGGCGACAGACATGGCTTCATATGGATAAAGGATATAAGCCTATTGTGGTCTCCCAATAAATACTCCATAGTACAGGGAGCACAAGTCTGTGCTAGCACTTGTCATATCAAAGAGGAGGAATCACCCAACCTTCAATGAAAATGATAGTTACTAGATTTTATGATGCCGAAACACGTCTCTAGCCTAGAGCTCTAAATGTGTTGAGTTAGGTTCCAAAGCATTTTCAAGTTCATTGAAATTTATTTTAGAGTTGATCTTGTTTAGAAGTTTTCCTTGCAAACTACAAAATTGCAGCCCCTAGATCTCTCCAATGAGGGATCCATTTATAGATGTCTGCAAGGGTGTGAGTCATCTCTGGGTTTTTGATTAGTGTCATTCCACTTGTTGGTCTTGGTTCCACTTGGATATTTCTTGGATCTCTTACTCATCCTTGGGCAAATTAAGAGAGGAAAGTGTCATAGGAGAAGTTTCTAGAAGATTCCATGAGCATCCACTTAGCAAACTATCTCGAAGATTTTCCCATTCTCGCTCATTGCACCCCACAGAAGGTCTCTTCAATATGCATCACACCTAGCTAGTGTAGGAGTTAGTATGCATCACACCCTGACAGTGGAGCAGTTAGTATGGTCCATTTTTGGCAAGTTCTGAGTGGTTTTTTAGGTGGAACTTCTGGGGAATGATGTAATCAATTGACCATGATCCTTTAGGGTATGAAAAAACACTTTTGGGGATTAAAGAGCCCTAGTTTATCGACATATAAGATTGACTTTGAAGTGCCCAAATATGTCTATAACAATATCTCATCTTCATCAAACCTAAAATAGGATAAGGTGAGATCACAAGAGTGAGTGTGTGTGAGACAAATGATTTCATGTCCTCTTCTATTTATACTAAAACATAGAGGTTGAATAGACATGATTGTTGGGATTCTAAGCCTACATAAGTTATTGGTAGACTTATCAATTTGTCCATAATTAAAATAAATTCATATCTTCATAAATACTTATCGGAATCGGATGATCTTTAGATCAATCCTACACCTCTCGATGATTGGGATCCAATAAAAATATCAACTGCCATAAATAAGATGACCCACATGGAGTTTGGCCCTAGTTTCCAATTTTAACACTAAGGTTGTGCTTCTACCGGATAGTCATATGGCTGGGCCACTTGTGTATGTATTCAAATGACTGCCATTCACTTTTCCTAGAAAGGGATCTCCATTCAAATTAACCAACTAGACCACGCCACCATCGCTAATCTCCTTAATAATATACGTCCCTAGCTAGCGCATCCTGAGTTTCCTTGCAAATTTATCAAACTTACTGTCATACAACAATACCAACTCATTCACCTTAAGGATGTGTAGCTTAATATGCCGGTCGTGCCATGCCTTTTCAAGCTTCTTTCGGACTTGCTGGTGAAATCCAACCAAAATATCTCTTCTTCCAGCTCATCCAACTATGTGAGCCTCTCTTCTAGGGCCCCACACTCCACCATATCTGTGAGTACTGCTATATGCACACTAGAAATAATGTATTCCATAGGCATCACTGCTTCAACCCCATATACCAACCTAAAGGGTGTCTATCCCATTAGTTTCTTGTATGTTTTCCGATAAGCCCACAATATTGTAGGTATGCATAGGTCCCAATCACTTCGCTGAGTATTGTAAACCTTGGTCAGCGCGGTCTCGAGCACTTTGATAAATGCCTCCACTATCCAGTTAGCCTATGGGTGATAATATGTACTCTTATGGAGATACACCTGAAATTCTTTCATTAGTGCACTGATTATTTCATTCAGAAAGTGCATACCCTCATCTCTCATCAAGATCTTTCGACACCAAAATATCGTTAGTACATGTTCAAATAGAAACTTCACAGCAGTTGTCCCCATGCAATCCTTCACCGGCTACGATTCAACCCAATGAGTCAAGTACTCCATCACAGTGATAATGTACCTCGCACCCATCTTTCCTTGGGGTTGAATAGCACCCATCTTTCCTTGGGGTTGAATAGGTCCTACAAAATATATTGCCCACTTTTCAAAGGGTTGCAATGACAGTTGTGGATTCAATAGCATTTCATCCCTTTGTGGTGGCCTACCTGTCTGCTAACGTACATCACATGCCTTACAGTATGCTTTTGAATCCTGATGAAGGGTTGGCCATGACAACCTCGCATGTAAAATTCTCTATGTGGTTGCTCTTTCTGTATAATGTCCTCCCGTAGCGCCCCCATGAGAATCTGCAAGGACACTGCTTTGTTCAAACTCGAAGACATACATTCGCAGTATTTCATCATTCCCCATCTTGTATAGTTCTTAAGCAATGATAGAGAAATGTGTCATGCGCAACACTAATTTCTTCTTTGTTGGATAGAGTATCCTTTCAGCGTAGTTCCAATTGTTCCAATTGTTAGAAATTCTATTATATATTCAAAATGTCCATCTGTGATGCGCACGGGAAAGAGCTCCATATCAGGTAATTCTTCCTCCAAACTAGTAGGTTCCTCCCTTGTCTCCATGTGCGATAGGTGGTCTAGTGCCACGTTCAATTATGAAGGCTTCACAACAACTTAAAAATTGTACTCCTAGAACAATAAGAGCCATCTACAAATCTCCCCCCCCCCCCCCACCAACACAGGCTTGTTGACCAGGTACTGCAGCGTGGAGTACATGTGTATCTCCTCAGGTTAGGGCTTTTCTCCATAGGCTTGCATCCATGTGTGAGAATCATTTTATCCATCATACTTTCCTGTAAGTCACATCTTAGGTTTCCCAAATCGTGCTCGCATCATTCTCCTACATTCGCGCGAATCATCAAAGCTTCCTTTGTGCGTACCCCAGCATCTTGTGGGCATCACGCATAGTACCCAGTCCAAGGCCTAGAAGCATTGTTTTTCTAGCACCTCCCTTCTGAATGCATCCAATAAGGCATCTACCTCATTCAGGCCATCATGAGTAGTTAGTTTCCTTTCTTCTCATGAAACAAAGCGTAACGACTCGGCCATCATATTGTTATAGACATATTTGGGCACTGCAACCCCAATCACTTATTGTTATAGACATATTTGGGCACTGCAACCTGAATCATATATCTCCATAAACCAAGGGCTTCTAAGTCCCTAAAAATGTTGTTTCATGCCCTAAAGGAACAAGGTCAGTTGATTACATCATCTCCCAGAAGTTCTCCATAGAAAACTGCTCAGAACTGGTCAAAACTAGACAATACAGATTGCTCAGTGATAAGGGTGCGATGCATCTCACTTGCTCAATGAAACAAGTGTGATGCATACTGAAAATCCTTTCTGTAGGGTGCGATGGGTGAGAGTAGACAAATGGCAGAGACAGTTTGCAAGGTGGATGATCATGGAATCTTCTAGAAACTTCTCCTGTGACACTTGCCTCTCTGAATTCGCCCATGGATTAGTAAGAGATCATCAATCTCCAAGTGGAATCAAGAACTATTAGAGAGAAGACACTAATCAAAATCTCAAAAGCTGACTCACCCCCTGCAATCATCTATATATGGATCCCTCATCCCAGAGATCCAGAGGCTGGAATCTTGTATCTTGTAAGGAAGTGTTGTTGGTTTCATGGTGGAATATCATAGTGTTGGGTGATCTAAGCTTTTCATTAGGTGAAGAAGGGATTTCATACTGGGAGGATGACGTTGGGTCACATCAATGGGTTGTAATCCTTTCTTCTAATCTTTACATCAATAAATTTATTCAAGTTTTCCTCCACATTCTTGTATGTTTAATAATATATATGCATTTGTGTGGTCAATATATATCTGGTCCTATATTGTTTATGATTGTAGATCTCTACACTTTGAAGGTATTATGCTGCTTTGACTTTACAGGTACTCTATGAAGAAGAGTGGTTAAGGAAAGAGCGGTAAAGATCTGTCAGAGAGGAGGAATAAGGAAGGAACCGAGCTAAAGATTAAGGTTGGTATTCTTTGCTCCTCTCCTATCTACTTCTCGTAAAGGAAAATGAAAGTAACTTTAATATGTTTGTTTCTAAGATAGCTACCCGTCTTAGTGGGACTAGCAGCTCTGCATAGACACTAGATTTCCTGATAACAAAATGGCGACTCCATACCAGCGATGTACTCGATACCAAGCAAAAGACTACCTAATCATTGGTGATACACTTTATCGTCGTGGTATCGAAACATTTCTGCAGAGGTACCACACCCATGAGGAGGCAAACAAAGTCCTAAATGATTGTCATTCAGGTGCATGTTGGGGGCATCAATCTGGCTATGCTACAACAGAAATTTTTTTATGAGCAGGGTACTTCTATCAAACAATGTTCAAGGATTACATAATCGCAGTCGGAAGTTTCCATTCTTGTCAAATCTTCGATCTTAAAACCAAAATCCCACCCACATCTCTGTAACCAGTAGTCGCTGTTGGGCCATTCGCCAAATGGGGCATAGATTTCATGACTTGTAACCCCACCTTGGCTGGGGGGCATTGGTATATCATAGTCGCAGTTGACTATTTTACAAAATGGGCCAAGGCGATGCCTATGTTAAACAACAGTGGCAAAACAACTGCTCTTTTATTTTTCAATCATGTAGTCTCCAGATTCGGTTTTCCACAAGCTATAGTCATAGATCATGGATCACATTTTTGCAATCACATGATGGTTGAGTTGGCTACAAAATTAGGACTGTACCACAATAGCTCTACTTTGTATTATCCACAAGCTAACAGGCAAGTTGAGGTAATCAACAAAGTCCTGAAGCGCATGTTGCAAAGGATGATTGAAGTCCATAAATGGAGTTGGAACCTAATCCTATACTTAGCCCTGTGGGCATACTGGACATCGGTGAGGAATGCGACTGGGTTTACATCCTTTTAGCTGGTGTATGGCATGGAAGCAATCTTACCAGTTTAGTGTGAAATCTCGTCCCTCAAGCTCGTAGTCGACCTTCTCCCAGGAACTTCAGAAGAGGAGGCTCGTTTCTTGGAATTAATCCAACTGGATGAAACCCATTGTGATGTTGCCTTCACTAATGAAGCCCATAAGAAACAAGTCAAGGCGTAGTTTGACAAGAATGTCAAACCCTGTGTCTTCTCAGAAGGTGACCTAGTCTTAATTTACGACCAGGAGTCTGATAAGTTGGGAGTAGGTAAGTTCAAGTCTTTATGGATGGGCCCCTATATTGTCAAGTGTGTATTAGCAAAAGGAGCCTACGAGTTAGTAGACTATGACAGGATTCCACTGTCGCAACCTTGAAATGGGTTGTACCTTAAGCGTTACTATGTTTGACTCAGTGTAGTAACCTCTTCATATGATTTTGTTACATTTTTGTTTTGGCTAAGAGCAATCATTTTGGTTAGGTAATCCACTTTTGCATTTGTTAGAGATGTCGAACCCATTGGAATCATTTGTTGGATATGCCAACGGAGTAGTTCGCAAAACCTATCTTCTGTGGCCTGGGCCATCTTTGATCCAAGCGGTGAGTTAGTAAGTTTCAGAGGGGTATGTATTGGCTGACCAAAGAACAACTTCGCTAAATATAGCGCGTTGATAGAGCTCCTCTCTGATGCCTTCGCACATGGCATATGCTGACTTGTTGTTAGGCTAGACTCACAACTCGTCATTCTACAGCTCACGAGTGTCTATTCTGTATGGAATCCAACTATCTATCGCATGTTCCTAAGGGTCAAGATTTTGGAAAGACAGTTCAATTCTATCCAATATCAACATATTTCCAGAAACTTAAACACATTAACAAATTCATTGGAAAATTATGTGTTAGATAGACATTTGCGACATTTATAAAAGAAAAGCATTTCATCAATATTTGCATCAGGATCATGTAACTTAACCAAAATGAAGCTCCGAAAATCAAAAATATATATATAACTGTTTATGGTTTACACATAGTGTTCTGTGTCCAAGACAAAATTGGTCAAATGACCCAAAAACTCAAAATTCTAGGGGGCACCCTAGTCTAACGGTGCTAGTGATAACAAGTCACGACCTGTGCAACCATGCGTAAAAGCCTAGTCCATCGACGTCGCACGCCAGTAGTATGTTGCTGTAATCTCCGAGACAACTCGTCAGTCCTCACATCTAGGATACTGAGAGTGAGGCCTTCGATATGATCTTGCAACGCTGTAAGAGTCTCAGCCACGTCCAGGTCGCGAAGGACAGCCCTCCCTACAGCCTCTCCTACTAGAACGACAGCTGGTGCTCTCAGGCGCACTGCTGGTCGCACCAGTCCGTTATCTACATGAGCACATGAGTTTTGATTAGACATGGTAAAAGAAAGCACGGGAACATTATAAAAGCAATAAACAGAGATATGGTCAGAAATTTTACCTATAGCACTCCACTACTCACCAGCCGGCAACACCAAATCTGGGTCACCCCGGAAATCCATACTAGCATACGGACACTTGGCATATACCATCTCCTGATGGTCGAAACACTCAAAGAAGGCATTAGAGAAAGAAACCTGTGGCTGACCAGCATGTCGGGCCATAAGTTCAACCCATCTCTACATCTGTGGCTCAGTCGGTGGCGCCAAACCAAGTGAAATGTACTGCGGATGCATCAGTGGGATCTTCTCCAAGGCGAAAGTGGTCAAAATGGAACCATAGCGAAAGTTCTTGGATCATCCATTTTTCACCTTGGTAAGTTGCTCTTTTATCACTGTAAGTACTGGATCACACTAGTTGAACACCTTCGGTTCAAGGCACTCTAAGGCATACTGCATATAGGACTTGTTGGCCAAGTGAAGAGCCACAGTACCAGCCAACCTAGAAAAGGTGAGCAAGATGGTCCTCAAGGACTGGTCAGTGACATCTCGGATGTTGATCTTGCCATCCCTGCTCGACTGAGATCCTTCTCTACAGTATCGGCGAATATAATCCCTCATGGATTCGACCCCACGGGTGGAACCTGATAGTGAGAGAGGGGCACCACGCCTCAAAAAATAGATGTCCACGACAATCCAGGGGATAGATTTTCCTCTAATCTAGAACACCTGGCTGGTCGGATCCCATGCATCAAGGAAATATTGCAACAACTTGATTTGTTGCCTCATACTAGAGATGCAGAAGAACATGAGCAAACCACAGTTCCACAATGCAGTTACCATACTTGGATCATGTAAAGCAACCATATCCTCTTCTTCATGCTCACGTTCTCACCATGTAACAACCATTTTTCTCCAATGAATCTTTGAAAGAAAACAAGAGAAGAGTCAAGATCCTGATTTTGCAAAAAACACGCAAAATTTCCATGAAAAAAAAGTGCACAAGTTTCCCTCCTTGCGTCCATCGCACCCCAGCTATGCACTGGGTGCACCGCATATTGACTGGCCAATGGCCAGCCCTGTATGCATCGCACCTTTTGATATACACAGGATGCGATGGGTGGTAGAACAAATTGTTCAAACCCCACAGGCTCAAAAAAGCAAGGAAACATACTCAGAATTCATAAAGGAAAGAATGCAACTGAAGAGCACAGGTTTAGCTCCTACCTAGTCCAGACGATGCCAAGAATCATCCATAGAATCTCCCAGAATCAGCTAGTGAAAATCAAAACGAAAACACCTCGTAAGCTCCAACAATCTCAAGCTCAAATGAAATGGTAAAATGAGGGGTAAAAAACTACTTTTAAGTTACTTTTCACGTAATTCGAGTAGGGTATTAGTGTTTTGACTCATTTTTCAAGCATGTATTCTCACTTCTAATCAGTTTGATGGAGCAATTGAACAGGTAGTACAATCGCCAAAAGAACATAGTGTTAACAGTGGGTCGAATATCAAATACCATTATCACGAGCAGTTTTTATGTGAAGTTCAAGCTCGTTAAAAATTAAACCTAAGAAATGAGCAAATGTTCCCCCTGAGTTTAAGCTCATTAAAAAATGAACCAACCTCCAGTAAATAACCAGTGCGAATGCATTATCATCAACGTTTGAGCCCCAGTCGTGTTCTTACCATCACCTCCACTCTGTTTTAGCCAATCATACACCTCCATTTGATTGTTTACCCTTTTGAGGAACAGTTGAGACGAGTGATTCTATTAGCCATCCTTGTGACACTACCATGATTAGAAAACTCCAAACCTTACCTAGAATAGCAGCTACTCGAAAATATCACTTATTCCTAAAAAATGAGTCTCCTTTAAGCTCTTTTCATCTAACTCGTAAAATATGAAAAGATTGTCGAGAAATTGGCCTCTCCAGCTCATTAAAGCTATCGAAAGTGATATCCATCCTCTATATTTTAATCTTTTTGGACCTGAGGGATTATTACACAAAAATATTGAGTGCTCGTTTTGTTCGGTTCGTTAAAACTATCGAAAATTCATCCCTTTCGTATTATTTTATACCTTTTTGGGCTTAAGGGATTATATGACGAAAACGGATCATTGGAGTTTCCTTTCCTTCCCTTTTCAGACTCTCTAAAATTGAGAAAGGACCGAGTTTTCTTTGCCATTAAACTCATTAAAACCAATAGCGACAAACTTTTCCATAGAGATGAGAATGAGTTTCACTGTTGCTAGGCTCGTTAAAACATAGCAACGGGTTTGCCCGAAGGGAAAATTATAGAACAAGCATATGTTATCCTCCTCAAGCTTGATAAAAATAAAGAGGTACTGGTCAGCAATGACTGGGAAAAATTGGGGAGAAAACTTTGAGAAACTTTATCGGTAGCAAAGTCGCTCTTGAACATGACACTTTCACTCCATCACCATGATTGAGTCGAGTTGGGTTATTCCATTCACCGTTCATGCTACCATTGGTCCATCGTACCATCCACCTTTGGGGTTAAAGCCACCAATCCATCTCAGTGTCGCTGATATGTTCAAGAGAAGTTGCTCAGAGAATTCACCAACCCATCTTGTGTCTCATCCGTTGTAATACATTCACGCTCCATTCTTTCATGACCACCACCCTGAACCTTGTATCATCAGATTGCTTTCACCTCCACAAAGTCATTTTCTCGGTTCCGTGTCGTAGATGTGGGATTCATTAAGGCCCTCCTACAACGAGTCTCTTCTTTTCAACATCAGCTCATTATCTAAGAAGTCGACCTAAGGACAACCCTTTCAGTACCTTGAAGCTTGCATGCCTAAATGGAAAGTTTCTCACTTCTGGTGACAAGTTTACATCAATGGCCTTTGACCGAGAGATTTTGCAGGGTGTTCGATGCCAAGTCCCATTTTCACACCACGTGAATTGTACTGTAGTGCCTTGAGGGTCATCATCATTATTAGTGATTCCTCTCACGCATGTTAACAAATTACATCATTAGCTGGTAATCAGGCACTGTCTTTCCATGTTCGACTCCAGAACATGTTTCACATGGATCGACTTGTACTTTGGGTGAAGATTGGACGAGCTTGAAGACACTAAATCTAGTTTCATCCATCCAGGCTGCGATATATTCAGGAAAATAAAGACATCAATTGTACATCATTTCCGCACAGATGATCATCCGAATCAAAGAATGATGGCTCTATTAGAATCATCAATCTGCCACAGAGATGGTTGTCTATCCTATGTACATTAAAATGAATTTATAAAGCTAAGCATGGAAATGACCACCTTATCTAGATCATGAAAATGTTATGAAGATAATGTATTGTATTGTATCTTATTACAGGTCGCCTTCCAGTTCGAAAGACCTCGAATCCTCATGATAAAGCATTTCACCTGACATCAAAAGATTTTTGGCCTCATGCTTTAGGGGGCAACTGTTATAGACATATTTGGGCACTGCAAACCCAATCATATATGTCCATAAACCAAGGGCTTCTGAGTCCCTAAAAGTGTTGTTTCATTCCCTAAAGGAACAAGGTCAGCTGATTACATCATCTCCCAGAAGTTCTCCACAGAAAACTACTCAGAACCAGTCAAAATTGGACCATACAGACTGCTCAGTGCTAAAGGTGCGATGCATCTCACCTGCTTAGTGCAAAAAGTGTGTTGCATACTGAAAATCCCTTATGTACAGTGCCATGGGCGAGAGTAGACAAATGGCAGAGATAGTTTGCAAGGTGGATGATCATGGAATCTTCCAAAAACTTCTCCTGTGACACTTGCCTCTCTGAATTCGCCCAGGGATGAGTAAGAGATCATCAATCTCTAAGTGGAATCAAGAACTATCAGAGAGAAGACACTGATCAAAATCCCAGAAGCTGACTCACCCCCCTGCAATCATCTATATATATGGATCCCTCATCCTAGAGATCCAGAGGCTGGAATCTTGTATCTTGTAAGGAAGTGATGTTGGTTTCCTGGTGGAATATCATAGTGTTGGGTGATCTAAGATTTTCATGAGGTGAATAAGGGCTTTCATGCTGGGAGGATGACACTGGGCCAGATCGATGGGTTGTAATCCTCTCTTCTAATCTTTACATCAATAAAGCTATTCAATTTTTTCTCCACATTCTTGTATGTTTGATAATATATATGTATTTGTGTGGTCAACATATGTCTGGTCCTATATTGTTTATGGTTGTAGATCTCTACACTTTGAAGGTATTATGATGCTTTGACTTTATAGGTACTCTTTGAATCGGAGTTGTTAAGGAAAGAGTGGAAAAGATCTATCAGAGAGGAGGAGGAACAAGCAAGGAACCGAACGAAAGATTGAGGTTGGTATTATTTTCTCCTCTCCTATCTACTTCTCGTAAAGGAAAATGAAAGTAACTTTAATCTGTTTGTTTCTGAGATAGCTACCCGTCTTAGTGGGACTAGCAACTCTGCATAGACACTAGATTTCCCGATAACACATATGTCCATAAACCAAGGGCTTCTAAGTCCCTAAAAGTGTTTTTTCATACCCTAAAGGAGCAAGGTCAGTTGATTACGTCATCTCCCAGAAGTTCTCCATGAAAAACTGCTCAGAACTGGTCAAACCTGGACATACAGACTGCTCAGTGCTAAGGGTGTGATGCATCTCACCTGCCACATGCAAAAGGTGTGATGGATACTGAAAATCCCTTTTGTGGGGTGCGATGAGCAAGAGCAGACAAATGGCAGAAGCAGTTTGCTAGGTGGAAACCGAGAGAATCTTCTAGAAACTGCCCATTTGACACTTGCCTCTCTGAATTCACCCAAGGATGAGTAAGAGATCATGAATCTCCAAGTGGAACCAAGAACTATCAGAGAGAGGACACTAATCAAAATCCTAGAAGTTGACTCACCCACCTGGAAACATCTGTATATGGATCCCTCATCCCAGAGATCCAGAGGCTGGAATCTTGTATTTTGTAAGGAAGTGTTGTTGGTTTCTTTGTGGAACATCATAGTGTTGGGTGATCTAAGCTTTTCATGAGGTGAAGAAGGGCTTTCATGCTGGGAGGGTGACACTGGGTCAGATCAATGGGTTATAATCCTCTCTTTTACTATTTCTATCAATAAAGCTGTTTAAGTTTTCCTCCACATTCTTGTATGTTTGAGTTGATATATGCATTTGTGTGGTCAATATATATCTGGTCCTATATTGTTTATGATTGTAGATCTCTGTGCTTTGATGGTATTATTCTGCTTTGACTTTATAGGTGATCTTTGAAGTGGGACAAGTAAGGGAGAAGCAGAAAATATCTATCAGAGGAGAGAGGAAACAAGGAAGGAGCCAAGCGAAAGACTGAGGTTGGTACTCTCTGCTTCTCTCTCATCTACTTCTCATAAAAGAAAATGCAAGTAACTTTAGTTTGTTTGTTTCTAAGATAGCTACCCATCTTAGTGGGACTAGCAACTCTGAATGGACACTAGATTTTCTGATAACAAAAAGGCGACTTCGGGTGAAGACCCAGTGCTCAAGCAATCCCATCTTATCCTGGGTATACTTCGTTGAACCTGAATCAATGGTTTCCAATTGTGGCGACTTTAGAGTTACTAGATCTAAATCAGCTGACAAATGATCCAATTGCTTATGCCCCTTGGTGGTTGGTGATTCCTCACAGAATTCCATCAGATATTCGTAAATTTAATGGAAATCCAGGTGAAGACCCATCAAATCATGTGATGACCTTTCATCTATGGTGTTCGTCCAACACTCCTAATGATGATTCGATTAGGCTTCGCCTTTTTCAGTGAACGTTAACTGGTCCAGCAGGAAAATGGTAAATTAAATTGCCTAGAGCTTTATTCGATAACTTTGGTGCCCTTGCCATAACCATTTTAACCCATTTTCAGTTACCAATAAGGTACGAAACAGGAACAGAGCTTCTTACCAATTTCAAGCAAACAACAGCCACTGACATATCTGATCATATTCATGAGTGGTGATGTCATCATAGAATGGTAAAAACATATGTTCATGATAAACTCTTAGCTGAATGGTTATTAAGTCATTATTACCTTCTATTACACAAGATGTGGAAAAGGGAGGAGTCATCACTGAGGAGCAAGTCATTGCTTGTGCACAATATCTAGACTTGATCTATACTCAGTCTGGCATGCTCTATGACAAAATCTCTAATGCCCCTAGACTAGAGTTTTCCATTCCTCCTCCTCCTAAATCAAATAAAGACTCTCATGCCAATGATGGTGTGATAGGTACAACAAGCATGAAAACCACAAAGGCTACATCTAAGAAATCCCACATGGTTTCTAGTCAAAATGCAAATCAATAACTTCTTGCCTGAGAGATTAATGTCATGACGACCGACAAGGGCAAACAACCAAAGCAACCAAGGGGCAAGAAGAAAACAAAAGGGAAAAAGAAGAAGCAGGATGAGTCGTCTCCTAAAAAATCTTCTGCAAACCCTTATGGGGAAAGGAAACCCCCTTCGGGGCCTCAGATATGTGATGAGGATCATTGGATGAGAGATTGTCCACATAAAGCTAAAGTTAAGAAGCTCTTTAAGAGTTAAAAACCTCAGCGGTATTAATTGATCCATTTCCAAACCCGGGAATCAATCTGGTTGCTAGTGACAATGCATCCCCATCCCTAGTGCTTATGTTGTCCATTTCAAAACAGTAAAATGATGCTTTGATATCGACAATGAATAAATATTACAGGAATCCACATCTTTCAAACAATAAGGCTACTAATCAACCTAGTGGTTCGACAATGACTTCGACCGAAGTTGTGCCACCCATAATTCTTGAGCGAACGATAACGCTGCCGAAGGGAGTAGTACAAAAATTGACATTTAATACTCATGCTAGAGCAGCACAGAATTATAATATAGTATAGGAGCTGGCCCAAACACCATTCGCTATGTTGACACTTGAGGTAATGCAAAATTGCCCCTCCCAGAAGCAGGCTCTATTATCAGTAATAGGTGGGATTGACCCAACGGATTCCAATCTTGTGGCCTTTAACCATAAAGGATATGACCCTCAGTTACTAGCTCGACTCACTTTCCTCATTCACGTGAAATCCCTCAACAAAACTGTTCATCGAACCATTATTGATGAGGGGGCATCTACATGTATTATGTCAATGAGTTGCTGGAAAAATTTAGGCTCACCACCCTTGTCACGATCGTCAATGATGTTAAAGGCATTTGATGGATGGACATACACTCCATATGGGATTTTAAGTAACTTGCAAGTCGAACTGGGGGGAAAAATAGTAGAAATTGATGTTGAAGTTATCAATGGAAACCTCGATTACAACATCCTACTAGGAAGGCCCTGGATTTATGCTATGGTTGTTGTTTTGTTGACATAATTCAGAAGGATTACATTCCCTTTTCAAGGGGGGATTACAATTGTCGACCAACAAACATTTCTCCCCAATAGTTCACAATTTATGGGAAGCATTCTGATGATCCACAAAAGCTCTCAGATGCTTCAAAATATCGGATTAGGCCTACTAAAAGATCCTAAAATGATGCATACTTTTTCCCTACCACCTCCAAACAATTTGGCGGAAGTGGCCATGGTGGGAACTTGCTATATGATATCTTCTATTTAGAAGATGTCCAAACACGATGTTAGCATGGATCATCACCAGGCGTTGCCTCCAAGCCCAATTGGAATATTGTAGCAATCAATGTTTTTGGCATGGGAGGCAAACCCAAATCAACGCTCATCGAGCATTTGGATAGATAAGTCTAAGGAATGTGGTACTTCTTCAGATCCTTGGTCGCATATACATTCTACACATGAAGGAATTGTTCAGTAAATGATGATAGAGGGGGCACCATGGGAAGATTACCACCATCGTTCCTGTCTTCCAAATTACAAAGAAGATTGTTCCAGTGACCTTAATCATCCTTCAGTTTTTTATTTCCTATCAAATACTGTAAATGCGGTGGATTCCAAGCAAAACTTGTCCAATATTGAAGAAACTATCACCATAAATATCTCGACCAAACCAGATGTTGTAGAGAATATTCATGTCGGAAAATCTTGTTCTTCTTCAGAACTAGAAGTATATTATGCTCTCTTTTGCGAGTTCATAGATGTCTTTGCATGGTCATATGAAGAAATGCTAGGCATTGACTTGAGCATAGTTGAACATGAAATTAAGATGTATCTAGATGTCAAACCAGTATGACAACAGCTTCGGCAGGTGCACTCGAAGAAAGCCATTGCCATTAAGGGAGAAGTTGAAAATCTTCTCCATGTTGGTTTCATTTACCCAGATCCTCTAACCAATTGGGTATCGAACATTGTTCCTGTAATGAAAAAGCAAGGAACGATTAGAGTGTGTGTCGATTATAGGGATGTAAATCAAGCTTGTCCAAAGGACAACTACCCTACACCCTTTATCGACTAGATAATTGATGAATGCACCGGATGTGAAATATTTTCATTTATGGATGGATTTTCCAAGTATAATCAAATAAATATCTGCCCACAGTACTAGTCAAAGACTGCATTTATTTGTTCGTGGGGCACATTTACATACCGCAAGCTACCTTTTGGTTTAAAGAATGTAGGGGCAACCATACATCATCTAGTGAAAATCCACACACTGCACTATCGAGACCTAAATCTCCATGTGTCATTTGCAAATGGGACCACTATCATCAAGATTGTCCTTGCATCCCACGGATCTTAAGGGAATGGTCTTCCTACTTGCACAATCTGGTTTCCTCAACCTTTGACGATCATGTTGAAAGTACACCGTCAACTAGTGAAAACGAAGTCATTGGACAAAGAGGAAAATCTAAAATTCCTTGTAGACTGTGTGAAGGCGATCATGGCATACATCGTTGTCCCTTCCTAGATGAAGCTAAAAGAGTCTTGGATAACTATTCTACTTCACCGCTATGACTTCCTATTGGATACAAGAAACTCTTACCATCACTAGTTGAAAATCTGACTGACACACCTTTCCTGATAGAAAAAAAAATTTGTCTTCAAATTGAAGGGTAACCTGGAAACTCTACTTCATTATACCTGGGGGCATGCAACCCTTTTTTCATGAAGGTGAAAAGCTACCATTTATTTTCTTAGTTTGTAAGCTCTTAACCCTTTAAACTCGTAGGATTGGTCATTCCTAGCTTACGTAAGGAAAGGATCCAGAGCAAAGTTTCGAATGGTGCAAGCTCCCTAAAAATTGAACATATCGATGAGACATCCTTATTATACGACTGACATGAGCAGTTTTACGCAAAGATCAAGCTTGTTAAAAATTAAACCTAGCAATGAGCATATGTTCCACCAAAGTTTAAGCTCATTAAAAAATGAACCCACCTTCGGTAAATAACCATTGTGAACGCATTATCATCAGCTTTTGAGCCTTGGTCATGTTCTTACCATCACCTCCACTTAGTTTTAGCTGATCGTATGCCTCCATTTGATTGTTTACCCCTTTTGAGGAATAGCTGCGATGAGTGATTCTGTTAGCCATCTTCTTTGCACTACCATGATTGGAAAGTTCCAAACCTTACCTGGAACCAGCTACTACCTAAAAATATCACTCATTCCTTGAAAAATGAGTCTCCTTTAAGCTATTTTCATCTAACTCATAAAATATGAAAAGATTTTCGAGCAATTAGCCTCTCCAACTCATTAAAATGATTGAAAGTGCTATCCCTCCTCTAGATTTTAATCTTCTTGGACACGAGGGATCATTACACAAAAAGATCGAGCGCTTGTCTTATTCAACTTGTTAAAACTATCGAAAATTCATCCCTTTCATATTGTTTTATACTTTTTCGGACTTAAGGGATTATATGACGAAAAAGGATTGCTAGAGTTTCCTTTCCATCCCTTTTCAGACTCTCTAAAATTGAAAAAGGACCGAGTTATATTTGTCGTTAAAATCATTAAAACCAATAGCAACAAACATGTCCATGTAGACAAGAACGAGTTTCATTGTCGCTAGGCTCGTTAAAACATACCGACGTGTTTGCCCGAAGGGAAAATTATAGAACAAGCATATGTTATCCTCCTCAAGCTTGACAAAAATAATGAGGTATTGGTCAGCAATGACTGGGAAAAAATTGGGAAGAAAATTTGAAGAAACTTTATTGGTAGCAAGTCACTCTTGAACTTGACACTTTCACTCCATCACCATGATTGAGTCGGGTTGGGTTATTCTGTTCACCGATCATATTACCATTGGTCCACCGTACCATCCATTTTTGGGGTTAACACTACCAATCCACTTCAGTGTCGTCGATATGTTCAAGTGAAGTCGCTCAGAGAATTCACCAACCCAGCTTGTGTCTCATCCACTGCAATACCTTCACGCTTCATTCTTTCATGACCGCCATCGTGAACCTTGTATGATCAGATTGTTTTCACCTCCACAAAATCATTTTCTCCGTTCTGTGTCATAGACGAGGGATTCATTAATTCCCTCCTATGATGGGTCACTTCTTGTCGACATCAGCTCATTATCCAAGAAGTCTACATAAGAACAACCCTTTCAGTACTTTGAAGCTTGCATGCCTCAATGGCAAGTTTCTCACTTCCGGTGATAGGTTTACATCAATGGCCTTTGAATGAAAGATTTTGTGTGGTGTTCGATGCCAAGTCCCTTTTTCACACCATGTAAATTTTACTTTCGTACCTTGAGGGTCATTATCATTATCGATGATTCCTCTCGCGCCTGTTAACAACTTTCATCATTTGTTGGTAATCAGAGGATGTCTTTCCATGTTCGACTCCAGATGACCTTTTCACATCGATCGACTTGTACTTCAGCAAAGTTTGGATGAGTTTGAAGACCCTGGATCTAATTTCATCCATCTGGGTTGTGATATATTTAGGTAAATAAAGGCATCAAATGTACGTCATTGCTGCACAGATAATCATCCGAGCCAAAGGATGATGGATCTACCAGAATCATTAGTCTGCCACACAGACAGTTGTCTGTCCTATGTACATGAGAATGAATTTATAAAGTTGTGCATCGGAATGCCTTCCTTAGATATATCATGAAAATATTACGAAGATAATGTATTGTATTGTATCTTATTATAGGTCACCTTCTAGTTCAAAAAACCTCGGATCCTCATGATAAAGCATTTCACTCGACATCAAAAGATTTACGACCTCATGCTTTAGGGGGAAACTGTTATAGACATATTTGGCCACTGCAACACCAATCACATATGTCCATAAACCAAGGAAGTCCCTAAAGGTGTTGTTTCATACCCTAAAGGAGCAAGGTCAGCTGATTACATCATCTCCCAGAAGTTCTCCATGAAAAACTGCTCAGAACTGGTTAAAACTAGACCATACAGATTGCTCAGTGCTAAGTGTACGATGCATCTCACTTGCCACATGCAAAAGGGGTGATGCATACTGAAAATCCCTTCTGTGGGGCGCGATGAGCGAGAGAAGAAAAATGGAAAAAGTAGTTGGGTAGGTGGAAACCTAGAGAATCTTCTAGAAATTGCCCATTTGACACTTGCATCTCTAAATTCACCCAGGGATTAGTAAGAGATCATGAATCTCCAAATGAAACCAAGAACTATCAAAGATAGGACACTAATGAAAATCCATGACACTGACTCACCCACCTGCAAATATCTATATATGGATCCCTCATCCCAGAGATCCAGAGGTTGGAATCTTGTATTTTGTAAGGAAGTGTTGTTGGTTTCTTTGTGGAACATCATAGTGTTGGGTGATCTAAGCTTTTCATGAGGTGAAGAAGGGCTTTCATGTTGGGAGGATGATGCTAGGTCAAATTAATGGGTTGTAATCTTCTCTTCTACTCTTTCTATTAATAAATCTATTTAAGTTTTCCTCCACATTCTTGTATGTTTGAATTGATATATGTATTTGTGTGGTCAATATATATCTGGTCCTATATTTTTTATGATTGTAGATATCTGTCTTTGATGGTATTATGTTGCTTTGTCTTACAGGTGCTCTTTGAAGTGGGACAAGCAAGGGAGATGTGGCAAAGATCTGTCAGAGGGGAGAGGAAGCAAGAAAGGATGCAAGCAAAAGACCGAGCTTGGTACTCTCTACTTCTCTCTCATCTACTTCTCATAAAGGAAAATGCAAGTAACTTTAGTTTGTTTGTTTCTAAGATAGCTACCCATCTTAGTGGGACTAGCAGCTCTGAATGTACACTAGATTTCCCGATAACACATATTGCAATTCAATGTAGTTACTTTGTGTAACCGATTCTGTTAGCACTCTATTTCTTCGTCAGAATTTGAAGTGCAGGAATTCTCGCACTCCCATGTAATCCACCCATCTGCAGTGGCATTCACCCAGTCTTGGTCTCGTGATCTTATCTTATAGATGTAGTCTAGATCATCATCACTCTCATAAACGTGGTCTTGTTCCATACAGCGCCATCCTTCAGTAGAATCCAAGGGTATTATTACACGCAATGATTTCTTCTTAAATATCATCTTTCACTTCTTCATATTTCTTACCCCATTCATATCAGGAGCCCGGTCAATTCCCAAGAGCACAGGGTAGGGATTTTTGTCATCAACAATCTTTATTACTTCAAAATATTCTAGTGCACTCGCTCCCACAATATCCACGGTTACTCCCTGTAATCGCCCCATGGATATGATTTTCTATTGATTCGCCATCCTTAGTTGAATCAGAGAACATTGCAGTGCAAATCTCCCCATTTTCTCCCATGTCTGTTTTGGTAAAACATTCACATCTCATCCCAAATCCAGAATGACTCGATCCATCTCGTATTCTCTAATCTGCATGGTGAGACTCATTTCACGCCCCGTCCTTTTTTTATGCTTTCCGATCTTTTGGACTATGTTCAGTTCTCAGTGTGTGGTGATAGAATATATTCTGATGAGTTCCTATAACCCTTTCATAGCCTTACTGTCATGCAGTAACTTCATAGACGTTTTGAGGAAACTAGTGAGCATAGATGGGTCCATCTCTGACTGAGGCTTATCTTTGCTTCCTAAAGTGGAGGCTTCAGTGAAGCTCTTCTTAGCTTCCATGAAGGTTTCTCAAGCATGCTCCAAATAAAACTCAGCCTCTTTGGTCAGGGCTTCATGAACCCAGGTACTATATTCTTATTGCTTTCCCTTATCATCTCCTATCCTGATTCCACTTCGGAGCACTATATTTATGTTAGGATCTTCCTCGTATAGCTCATACCTCATCATCTGCAGGTTTTGAGTCAGGGGAGGTGGAAACGACCCTTTGACATGTATTCTAGCTATCAGCGTCGGACAATCTTATGTTTCATCATGAAATAGTGTGCAGTACTTGCACGATAGACGCATTGGATTAGTTCAATCATGTGCATAGTGTCTTGGTCCTTCACACTTGTAGCAAATCAACTATCCTTGACCTCTACAATGTCCTCCTCTGCCTCATCCTTGCCCACACCCCTGAAATCATGTCCGCTTCATCCTTACATTCTGGTCAAGGGGCCATGTTTCGGCCTGAACCCTCTAGGTGGGAGTTCTATCCATCATTAATTCATAGCTCCTACAAGTACACTTTTCATGTCCCATTGATCTAGAGAAGTTGTAGAACAACTATTGTGGAGTTTGTGTATACTTTTGTAACAAGTGGTAGTTATTCGTGGCATGCTTTCTGGCTATTTGACAGATAGCGCACCATAAAGCAGGTGTCGTGCTAGGCTCTGCTTAAGATTCTTGCCTTAAAGGAATCGATCCTCCTCCTACAAGGTAATTTGTAAATACTAGGTAGTGGTCTTTGTCATGACACTAACTCTTTAATTTTACGCACCATCCTTCTTCGCATACCTCTAGCCGAACCATCCTATCCTGCTTCAAGCATTGCATCTCAAGGCATAGGTTTTTCATCTGTGTGTGGATTTGCTGAACTCCTATATTATGATCCTACATCAAAATCTCGTGTAGTGTCATGGAAATCTCCAGGGCCTTTGCCTAAGTTGTTATCTTCTATTGTGACAACGCACTTCCTAGGTGTGGTAGTAGCAAAGCCAATAACCACTCACGATACTTTCCATCTGTCAAATTTATGTTGCCTTCATGGATCTTACATTTCAGCCTCTCATCTAGTCCCTAAGCCATCTCACTTGGTAGCATCATGATACCTTTGAATCCAATAATCGAATACGCTTCAAATTTAGGAGGCTAAACTCCCTATTCAGTGCTACTTGGATGTCCACTACTCTAGTTTTCAGGTTATCGCTAGAGTACTTAATATCCCAGGTTAGCGTGCGATCTTGCAGAGCACTAACCAGTGTCTCTTTCTTTATATGGTCATCTGTAACACCTTGAGATCCCCATACAACCCTCATAAAGAACCAGAATTGGTGCAGGTCCTCATTTCCCAAGCCTTTGAACAAATGTGACTTCACTGTATTTGCCATACTGAATTGCGGTGGAGGTAGAGGTGGTATTGGTGAAGTTGGAGGTGAAGTTGGTGGTGGTGTGGGTAGATATGGATTCACGGAAATCCTTATCTTATCAATTGAATAGCACTTCACGAAGAGACCTTCGCGATCCCTTCTTCATCCTCTCATGGAGGTGAAATCAAGGGGCTATGCTCTCGACCATTATTTCCTTCATTTCTGTAAATTCTTCTGCTTCTCGTAGACCTGAACATCACGATAGCTACATAACTTGCGTTTCACACAACAACATTTTAATCCAGCTATTCAAAGATTTTGCATACTTACCTCACGGTCCTTTGGAAAAGTGTCACTTTGCCTCACTGTAGCTGACTGAGATGTCAACCACAAACTCAGTAAAAAGTCCTCCTATAATAAAATTGAGCCAATGATCAACGATGCACACAATCTTAGTCTTTGATACTTCCATCATTCGCACTGGCTCTGGGGTCGACACAATAGGACTATCAAGTTTCCACCTTCCTTAGCTATCTGCTAGCTTTGTGATCCACTCATATAGCTCAGTAGGGAAGGACGCAAAAAATATTTCATGGATCTTCATATACACTTACCTGTCTAGCCACTCTTCTTTTAACAGTTGTGGGTTTCTATTTTCTTGTGTCGTGAACTCATGAATCCTTCCATCCAACCAACCTTCGATTTCTTTCTTAGTTGGATTCCAATGATACGAAATCACACATCTCTTATGGAGATTCTCATCCAAGCAATGAAACATTTGTTAGCTTGTGGGAGCCCAACCCATGTTCAACATTAGTTAGCCAAACAAATTCCTACACTACTGGCCCTTTCGACATCATCCTATAGAGCACAGGCCAAAGTTTCACCTAAAGCAGTATGGGGGGATGTTGCAACAAAGTTTCCACACCCTTGAGATTGCTGTGATATCTGTTTATTCCAACGATACCTGCCTTCACGTAGGTTGCTTATCCATCTTCTCTACCCTTGAGTACCTTCACGAACTGTTCCGCTAAAATCCTTTCGTGCTGCTAGGGCAGCGAACTATGATATTTCCCACACTAAGCTAAGAATCTTACTTATCTTATTAACAAATTTTATTTAACTTCTCAAAGAGATTTTCTTACTTACGTTCACTTAGATAATACAATTATACACATCCACGCATCATATAAGCATTAGAAGTGAAATTCATACCCAATATAATAGATTCATAAACAAGAAATAAAGACACATAAATTATAGAACACTTCTCTTTATTGCTAATCGAGATGATTACAGACTCAACTCACCCTACGCCCTCAGCTGTAGGGGTCCATGCACTCAGCGACAGAGCCTCTACCTATGCTACAACCCGACCTAGACTTCTGCTCCAAAGATATGACTAAATTCTTCATCATTGATTAGTTTTTTTTAACTACTTAGAGCTTATCTCTATTTATACAATCCCGTGATTTGTTGATCATGGGTAGACAACCTTATGACTCTTTAACAACTACATGCTTCGTGACTACAAAATGTGGAGTCTTTACATTTGGATTACAAACTTGGAACAAAATATGGGATCTTAGCCCCAAAACTAGCCTTAGGGGATCCCACGACCAATAGAAGTTGAGGAAAACAATAGTTGATCTAAATGGTCAACAAGAAGAGGCTAGTATATTTAATGGAAGACTAACCATTTAACTAGATGAAAGAGAATCTCACTGTAAGAGACTACAAGTTGTAGTAGTATCATTGAGATATGACTTAGAAAAGTCAAATAAAGAGTTGTCTCAATACCATAAGCTTGAGGAGAGCACAAAGGCTTTGAATGATACGCTTGTGAAGTATAGATCTTCTCTCATCAAAGCTAGTTTAGGTTACAAAGAAAAAAAGCTCCAATGTTGCGAAGGTTGAAGGGTCAAATTCCAAGGTAAAGGAAATTCAAGGTTCCAACACCAACAAATTGAAAGAATTTGTTGTCTAGCAATGACAAGGGAAGATAGGGCAACAAAAATTGGTAAGAAGAAAAAATAAGAAGAGCACCAGAAGACAACCAAGAAATTGTTTATTTGGGTTGGCATCGGATGCTCTTTAGCCATGGAAATCGGTCGAGAGGCTAAGAAACAAGAGATCTCCAATACCTAGAATGGTTTGGGCAGATTCTAAACAATTTTTGATATACTAAAATTTCTAATATTTTTAATGGAGTCCCTAAGTCTAAACATAGGGAAAATAAAATATTAATGTGAATTAATATAAAAAAAATTAGAGTGGTCCAAAAGTCATGGATCAAGCCAGATATAATCTTAGCCATTCAATAGGGACTTAATCTCGATCGATTTGTCAACAAGAAAAGTATAAGAGGAGGGTTGAGAGTGACTTGGAGAACACACCGAGAGATCAAGATTTCGACTTTCAGGGGCTCAATTTGGTGAGGAAGTTGAGAGAGTGATCAGACTTGTAGCTGAGGGGCAGTGAATACAAAAGCAGAAAGGTAGAGATAACACTGAGAGGATCAGCATAGTATCTAGAGAGAAGGACGTAGAACCAGCCAATGGTTCACGCAAAGCCTACTAGGGCTCATGCAGAGGCAACCAAGAGCTGTGCAGTGCCTCATAAGGCAAGCGCGAGTGACGTAGAGGGCAAGAGGATTGACAAAGTGCCTCCAAAGGCTGACGTAGGCCAATCCAAACTGATGTTGGGATAATTCTGGGTTAGAAAGAGCTAATGCAGTCCCTAGAGGTTGAGACTAGGGTTTCGTGGGGCAGATTGGAGCTGTGGAGCTGCTAAAGTGTTTATCTGGGGTTTCAGTTATAATATCTACTTTCGAGTACATATGTGTTATTGTCAAGCTTTTTCTTTGTTGGGTGAACCAGATTTGGCACCCAGATTTTATTTTGAAACTTCTTAATAAATCAAATGCTCAGATAGCTAGTTGCACTACTTTTCCTACATTTTGTTTTTCCAGGGGAATTAGTCCAAAAACAATGGTCTCACTTGTGTACGTGTTTCTATTTCCTTCAGTTGATGATCTGTAATGTGTTGAGAATGTACTTGTATTTATTTCCAATATCTACATGGTAAATAACTTATTAATTAACAAAACAAGTAGGTAGGAATAAATGAGTAAAATGCATGAAGTGTTTCTAACGTGTGAGACTTAGACATTCCAACAGTAAGAACAAGGTGTAATGAGAAGAAGTAATGCAAACTACCATGGAAGGCACATGAGAAACCAATAAAGCTCATTTCCCATTAAAGGACAAAGCTATAAAAGAAAATGTTTCTTCAGTGCTCAAAATCCCTTCTATAGGTATTATTTTTATTGCAATAATTTTGAGCATAAAACATAGACTATAGATGACATGGAAGAAAATGTGATTCCTTGGCTAGAATCAACCTAACAATGCATAAATAGGCTAGGAGAATGCATGTTAAAAGTAATAGAAGTCTTGAAAAGAGTGTTGTCAAGAATAGTAACTGCTCTTCCCCATTATTAAGACAAATCGAACACTACAACTGTGGCAACTTTGGGCATGAGGCAACACGCTTCATATATGGGGAGAAAAATAATTATTCTCAGCATATGCATGCAAGTGTAATAGGATTAGATTTGAAGACAAGAATAAATAGTGGAGTAGAGGAATACAAGTTTATCTCTAGTGCTCAATAACAAAAGAGAAATATGAATAAGAAGAAACCTAGGAAGAATGATCCTCTTACTCTTGTAGTACAACGCTCTGAAAGAATAAAAGGAAGTAAGATGATATAGGTTAAGAAATATGAATTGAAGGAGAATTTTTCTCTAGCCATGTGCAGCCAAGAGAAATCCCAAACATGGCAAAAGAAGAAGTTGAAAAGTAATTCTCCACTCATGACTTGACCATTGAAGGTTTGGAAGAAGGAGGAAGATGATCTTCTCAAGGGGAGTATATCCTTTTTTTTCTTGAGTAAAGAAAGAGAATGGCCTCAAGGGAGGTCGAGTAAGTCAGATGCAGGATGCTAGAAAGAATAGACATAAAGGTGCATCTCCTTATTTAAGGTATGGTCAAGTCCCCTTGCTGATTACAATAATGTACTTATTTATTTCAAAAGTATAAACATAAAAAGATAGAGGAGGATTGAAGCTAGCTAGGTGTGAGGGGGAGTACACAACAACATTTTAGGTTGTGTAAAGACAATCAACTATAACATAATGGTGGAATGACAAGAATCGCTCAAACAAGACATGACCACAAGATCAGTTCCCATCTAGATCCGCACGAGAAGTGAGGATAGAGGATGAAGCAACAGTGACAGTGAAAAAACAATCTCAAATCATCACTAATGATTGGAATTTGCAGCAACAACCATACTATTAGTAATTTTAGTTGGTATCAATTTCTCTTTAATTGGTGAAAAAGATCGATTGGAAAAATAGTATTTAGCCACCAACCTTAAGGTGTCAAAAACTAGGGGAATTAAAAGCAGAAGTTGTATATGTTTAGCGGGAGTATATCACATATTTCCAGTTTATAGAACAATAACAACTATTAACCCTTGAAGAGAAGTCTATAGAGCAGAATTCACAATAGAGATTAGATGGGGGAGAAGAAGTATCATGTATCCCTTCTCCATTAATGTTAAAAGGGGAGAGAATATTATTGGAGAACAAGTTGTGATGGCCCAAGAAGAGGACAAAAATCCATTGGTGTCACATGCAGGTAGATGTGTGGAAGTATCGAAAGTGGTCTCCTTTCACAGATTAGTTCAAGTCGGCTAGATCTAAGATCTTCTAGCCTACTCGATATTTAGGATTAAAATTTTTTTCCCTGAAGGTCTTGAAAACATAATGAGAGTTCGCAAGGCTGAAAATGTTGCAGGGATCATAGGTGTTAATGTATCTGTGCACCAAATTGAAGATGTTGGTGGCTTGAAAAAGAAGATTGAGGACTATCAGTGAGAAGGACACAAGCTAAGATCTTTGAAAATTATTCCTATTCAATAACCTGAA
>APFE031366078.1:58373-94696 GCA_000404065.3 Pinus taeda
ACCTTGCTTTGTTGATGGAAGGATGAGGAAAAGGCCCCATGAGATCACTATGGATCAGATCTAGAGGAGAGGATGCTCTGTGAGTCTTGCCGGTGTCAAAATTTTCTCTGGGATGTTTGCCAAGGACACACCCTTCACAAAATCCTTTGGAGAAACTGATATTTGGCAAGCCTTCCACCATCTCATTATTGCTTAGCTACTGCATATACCTATAATTTAAGTGACCAAACCTCTCGTGCCAAAGCCTACTACTATCATCAGCATGTGTAAGCAATAAGGAGGATTCAAATTCAATAAATTCAGAAAATGCATGCAGTCTAGCTCCCTTGTTTACCTCACCAGTTGTAATTTTGGCGCTGCTATGTAGATCATATATGTTCACTGCATCTGGATTGAATTCCACTCTCTTTCTGGTGCCAGAATGAGTGATCTGATAAACTAAAAGAAGGTTTACCGAAAGTTTTGGAACATGAAGCACATCTTCAAAGCTTCCGTGTAAAAGTTCCACTCTACCTTTTGTGGTGACCTCAATAGGTGAGTCATCTCCCACGAGGATGGGAGGTCCTTTGCATGCATCCAAAGAGGAATAGACTTCCTTTGTAGCAGCCATATGATGTGATGCACTAGAATCTATAATCCATGCATCAGGAGAAGAATTAATTGCAACTAAATCATGAAAATTGTTACCTTTCACGTGTGGCGGATGCTCAGTTTTCTTCTTGGCGCCCTGAGGGATGTGGTCCCCAAGGTTGTGCTTCTGAAGGATTTCTACCATTTGGTCAATTCGTTTATTCATGTAAGAGGATTCTAGATGGAATCCTCTTTGACAGTAGGTGCATCTATTTCCTTTCTTCCATTTCTCATTTCTCCAGCCAGACAAGTCATTGAAGGGCTTGGTGTACCCTTCCTTCTTTGGATGGGAATGCGTTTTTCCCTTGTCTTTTTGCTGCTGATTTTTCTGATTTGAATCAGATCAGTGATTTTTGTTGTGGCTGCCATCATGCACATCAAGTGCATGTGCTTTTGGAGGTTTGGCTTTCCCCATGCTAATGAGTTTATCTTGCTCAAAAATAAGGGACTCCATAAATTCTTTGAGAGAAGGCATAGTGTAGGATTTACCTGTTGCGAGCCTTATTGAATTAAATGTAGATGAAAAGATGGAGTATTCCAATCCGAGCTTTGACATAATAGAGAGAACTTGGCAACTCTCCTCCTTGGATTTGTCAATTCCACAACCCTTGAGTTACAGCAATAGATCATTATATTTGGTGAAAAAGTCTTGAATTTTGTCATAGTTCCATGGATCCAATAACAATAGCTCCACTTCGAGCAAATGTCCTTTCATCTCATCCTGTTTCCCATAGAGATCTTCAACCTTTTCCCAAATCTCATTGGGATTATTGCAGTCAGATAGATGAAACTGTAACTCTGGGGAGATGGACATGCATATGGATCCGTGGGCCTCATCCATGTGGTTGAGGTACCTGGATTTATCTATGGCTGAAGTGGGTTCCACTTCTGTAGCCATGGTAATCATTTACAACCCTTTTTGATGAAGGTATCGAGCCATTTGGTCCTTCCATTCGTGATAGTTGTACGGTGTTAGGATCAATGCTTTAGGAAACTCCATTTTTCTGTTGATATTCAATCTCCAAGCTGTAATACCTGCAAAATAATGTATTGGTGCACCTTTTATCTAGAAACCTATGGGCTCTGATACCATGTAAATGTGTTATAAAACCTGCACAGATGAATCTAGCTAGTAAAAGTTGAACACAGAGCTTTGTAGAGAAAAATCACTAAAGGAAAATCGAAAGAACAAAAGGATGGTTAATAGAAAATAAGCTAAATGCTCATGATATAGCATACTAGGTAAAGATACAAGTAATGCAGCTAGTGGTGATCAATGAGAGACTAACACCTACAACAAGTTCCGGAGATAACTAGCAGTTGTGGAGTGAAACAAGGAGCAAATAAGGGAGTAAACCATGCAGAAGAACTAACCATTGCAGAGTTAAAGAAGGGTAAATCATGCAAAGAATCTTACATGTAGTCCCATGATCTAACTAAGAGCTGAAGTAGTGTGTAGTAGTCCAACAGTTATAAACAAAAAGGGTCTCCATATATATTTATATATATATATATATATTATATAATATATATATATATATATATTATATATAAAGAATATATATATATATAGATATATATATACTTAAAAGGCGTACAAGTGAGGGTTTCGAAACACACATAAATAAAGAATAAAATAGTGGAGGTCAAGTTTATAGCTCTGTATACTCTAGTCTTTGCATGTGTAAGTGATCTGAAAGAAATATCTCTTTGGCCCAGTAGAAAGCTTGCTGCCACCTTCACATTCTTTTGGTCTATAATGCCACTTTACTAATAGCTTCACTCTATTTTTCCTATGTAGCTGTAGATTTATCCACCTATGTAGGAGGTAGAGTAGTCCAAATGGAGGTGCTAAATAGAATGAATATATTACAGACCCAAAGTGTATCCATTCTCTAGTGTGAAAGATCACTTGCACCATCCCCAAGAATGTATTAATTAAATTTAGGAGGAAAACGCATCTCCCTTTACGTATATACCTTCACGATATTCTTCGGTTACTTTATATGAAGGAACACATTTCAAATTTCTATTTCTAATGGTAGGCAAGAAAAATGAATCCCTTCCAAGTTATATCAAAATATCGATCCAGCCAAGTCACGAGGATAAATTTCTTTTGGACATTGAACTTTTCATTGAGGTTCACGTAAGTTAGAAGGATAAAGTTCATTTCTGATAATTTGTCAATAACCTTAGAATAAGGTTTGAATTATGGAAAGAAAGAATATGAAAGAACAACAATAACTTAATTCCAAAATAACAAAGCAAATCATGGAAAATGAATATGAGAAATAATAATCATCTAATTTAATAATAACAGAGACAAATTGAACCTCTTTTTATTGTAACAAGAGTAATGAAAAGAGATTTCATACCTATCAACCTAGAGACAGATTGAATCTATTTTCATTGTAATAAGACCAATGAAAAGAGATTTCATACCTATCAACCTTTGATACATCTGTAGTCAAGATGGATCTAGGATGCCTTTAAATATTCCATCCTCATAGCCAATGCCCCTATGGAAAATTAATAAAATGGGAGTCTAAATACAATTATCAAAAGACCATGGGAATTTACAAAACAATTTTATCCATCCTAACTCCCCATCTATAGAGAGCTAAGAGGAATCAAATATTTTGCATCTTAACATATTTGTATCAGAGGATACTTGATCCTCTCTTTATCACAAGAGATTTGATCCTCTTTATCACAATAGATTTGATAGTCTCTCTCCTTATCATTAGTTAAGATGGATAGACATGGTTTAATTCTTCCGCATTAAATATTCTATATTCAACGCTCATACCATAGACAATATCATAAACCTAGAAATCAAAAACCATGAGTAACCTTAACTACATAAAATAAATTATTAAAAAAATGACATTGAATTTTTATTTGGCATGGTCAAGAAAGGGTAAGGAATTGTAGTTAGAAGTGGCAAGAATGAGCGCAAAAAAAATTCAAAAAATATGACATGAATTTTCATGACTTTGACGACCAAAAAGAAGTTTAGTTAACCTGTCTAGTTAGACTACCTTTTTTTTTTGTGGGCTAAGATGGAACCATTTATATTAGAACGAGTTAAAGCTTGTACATACATACGATGGCCTCAACCCACCCCGAAGGGAAATTGGGTCGGTTAGCCATCTGAAGTTTTTAATTGCCATCCAAGAACAAAATTTACTTAGTCTATTTATCCATGCTATATAAACTATCCAGTCGAAGAAACTAACATTGTTTGCTAACTATATTATAAACTATAACAAAGGGTAGCATGCTTTCCAGCTTCCTAACTAGGGAGAAAATAAACATATCTTAAGAGATCATTCTTCCATTGCGCTCAGCTGGTGCTTCTCCTCTTTTACTTCTTGAGTAAGCTTCTCTAGCTGTTGATGTATCTCGTCAAGCTTTCCATCCTGCATCATAAGGTTTATCTGAAGGTTATTTATCTCCTTCTTTAGATTTGGAATGCCTTGGGCTAGTTCTGCCATCTCCATTGTCACCTGTTCCATGGATTTTGCTAACAGCCGCTTCATTACCCAATACACATGGATGGCCTATTTGTACAGGGACATATGTCCTCTGGTGTTTTCGGGGTCTAGCAACAGATATTCCCAGTCCTCCATTTCAAATTCTGACTACTCCTGGATCGCCTCCTCCTCCAAATGCTGAATTATCCTCCTGATATCGGCCTGCGTGTCCTTGCTATATGCGCTCTCTGCATATTGCACCTGGCACTTCATCGTTCTCCTACCACGTTTGTTTCCTACCAATTGGGAGCGTCCCCGATCCTGATTGCTCACTTGATGGCGTCCTCCTCTCCCTCTACGACCCCTTCCTTGTGTTGCCCCACCTGCATTACAATCCTCTACCCTGCTTCCCTGTCCAATAACACTGAAGGGTGATCCCATGCATTCATCCTCTTCTCTGCCTTTTTTATTCTTATCTCTGATGTCAAACTTCGCTGAATGAGTATCCTCCATAGTTCTCCCTTTCCCTCTTTCGCTTTTCCTTATCTGCAGTCGACTGTCCCATTCCAAATCATATATCTCCTCCATTTTTGCCCGAGTCTGTTCCTCGTTTTCCCGGTGTTCCACCTTAATTTCCTCAATTCGCGAAGGTCCTCCTCCCCTGCTCTTGAACATTTCAGTCCTCCTCATTCCACCCTCTATTCTCTTACTCTGGAATTTCCTTAACCCAGGTGTTCATCGTTGCTGCTGCTTACTCTCTGCGAATTCTCCTGCTCCGGTTGCCACCTTTTCGCCCTTGCCTCCGCTCACCTCAAGGGATTTCACTACATGCTTTCCTTTATGCCTCCACCTGCAACCACTCCCCCTTAGCTGCCTCCCTCTCTTATGCTGCTGCACCATCTTTCTCTGACTCCTACACTCGCCATCATAGCCCACCCCTCCTCGGCTTGCCCTTGTGCGATCTGGTCCTTGTCCCATCATCATTCCGCCATCACCTCCACCACCTCTAAGCTTCTGATTATCCTTCCTACTACTATTTGAAATGATGCCCAGTCTACCTAACATGTTTCCCACCTGCCGTGATCTCTTAATGCGAGGTGGCTCATAATTGCCTCGTCTTGTCCTTTTATTGCCTTCCCAGCTTGCCGCGTTTACCACCCCGATCGGGGGTCCTTTATACTTCTCTTTATTGTTCATTGGATTCATTTCGATGCTAAGTGATTATTAGGTTGAGAGGCTCCCATCCAGGTTTGTACATAACTGTTGGCCAAATGCTGTCCATCTTACCTTCTTTGCATCCCCAATTTGCCAGAAAGTCTGCTTCTTTGTTTCCTTCTCGTTTTACATGCCTGATAATTTTATATTCGATACGTTTCAAGATGTTAGCCATGTCTTGAACTAACCCAGTCGTCCTCCAGCTCTTGGCAACCTGTTCCCAGTCCTTCCCATTGTCAAGTTTTCTGAGCATTCCAGTTACTATCTATGAGTCACCTTCAATCTCCAGGTTCCTATATCCATTTCTTATTGCTATTTTAATACCTTGGCATGTGGCCATAATTTATGCTTCATTGTTTGTCATTATGCCTCCTTTTTCTGCATACAACCATCTGGTTTGACCCATGTTGTCTCTAAAGATGCCCCCAAAACCATCAAGTCCTGGGTTTCCTTTAGAAGCCTCGTCGAAGTTCAATTTAATGAAGTTTTCTCCTGGATATCTGAACTGTGCCTAGCTCTATGTTTGCGGTCTTTGGTGTCTTTCCTTCCGGGGGTAGATCATGCTTTATTCTATATTGAGCTTGGCTAAGATTCTTCTCTCCTCCGGATTTGTCTTCCATTCCTCCTTCTCCCAGTTTTCCGCCAGAATAGTTTCTCTTATTGCTCTTTAAGTCTTCTCCCAAATCTTCCCTGGTGGATTATTTTTGTCCCAAAATATCCTTTGATTTCGTTCTTTCCATAGAAGCCATATGACAAATCCTATAGCTAAACTCCATATTATCCTAACTATGGAACATTAAAATTCGCCTTTTCCCCATTCGAGTATGGTCTGCTTTATATCAGTAGGATCTCTGTTAGATTTTCCAAATAGGTTCCTTACCTCATCCCATTGGTACTGGGCAAAAGGGCAGGAGTTTAGGAGGTGTTCCCGAGTCTCCTTCTCTTGTTTGCAGAGGCTGCATCTGGGGGGGCCTTGAAAACCTCTTTTTTGTAGCTTATCCCATGTCAGGATTCTTCCTTTCCCTACTAACCATGCAAAAATTGTTACTTTTGGCCACCACTTATTCCTCCATATTTGTTTCCAGTCTATATCTTCCTCTTCTCCTTCTTGTCAAGTGGCTAAATAGTAGGCTTCTTTGATAGTAAAAGCCCCTTTTATAGATTTTCCCCATCTAAGTATGTCTGGTCCCCTACTGTTTTTGATTCTTCTTAAATCCATATCTTTTGTTAGTATATCTTTCTGAACTTCATCAATATTTTCATCCCATTCTTTGGGCATCCTCCAGATCCGCCAGATTTTGTTTGTCCCTTCTTCTTTCCAGTAATCTTTAACAAGCTTTAATCCCGTCATTGTTTCCTTTTGGTAAGTGTTTTGAATAGTTTGAATATCAGCCATTATGTCCCTTTGTTGCCATGCCTCCTCCCAGAATTGAGTTGTACTTCCGTCCCTGATTTCCCAGAAGGCGAATTTGTTTATGAGGTCTCTGTTTTGGCTTGCTAGGTCCCATATTGAAGATCCTTTTGGAGCTTCTTCCACTCTAAGGATACCTTCTGTTGTTGAGGGCATGTTATATTTTTTAGTCCATATTTGTTTCCATATATCCTTTCCTCTTCTCATCCACCTTCACCACAGCTTTGCCCCCAGGACTTGCTTTAGAATTCTTGGGTCCCTCAGACCCAGTCCTCCTTTTTCTTTTTGTTTCGATATGCCTTAGTTAGACTACCCTTTTTTATTTTAACATAGGATTATTTTTATTTTTATTTCAATTTTAACTTCACTACCTAATGAGAATTGATAAAAAATAGTAACCTATAATTTTTATCTAAAATAGGTTTTTTTTTTTTTTTTTTTTTTTTTTGACTTTAGTCAAAATGTTTATAGCATAAAAAATTACAACATCTCTTACATATTGGTTTGTGCCTAGGCTCAATTATCAAGATATCATGGGAATTTACAAAACAATATACTAAAACAAGTGGGTTTCTCACTAATTGCGGTGTTATTCTCTCTCTCCACCAAAATATGGTATAAATGTTGCAATATGATGTTTTAATTAATAATTATAATCATAATTATTATTTTGATTTATTTTTTATTTTAATATTATTCTACAAAGAGAAAAAGTTTACATAGCATAACATTACAATTCAACATCAAGAACTCTATAAAGTGGAAAATATCAAGAAAAGACTAGTTTTGTTCACATATATTCATGGAATTCTAGCTCTATAATACATAGATAAAAATCCATGAAATCTCAAAATAAACTCAATAAAAATACCTCATATATACTAAAAATGAATGGTACAATATAATACCAACTAGATGTAAAGTCATCAGGTGATGTGGACAACTCATGATGTAAGACCCATGCTATAATGTGTTTAAATGGGTTACACTTGAGTACGCTCAACAAATCAAGAAATAATAGAAACGCACTCTCTAATGTTACCAACTTGCTTAAGAAAACCATGATGATATGGCCTCATGTCATTTACATGTGGGTTCAAAGTATCAAATAAAGTATTTTCTTAAATTTCATAGTTAGAGATAGGTAAAGGTTATGTGATTTAGTGAAGGACATTAGGAAAACTCATAAAATAATTTTCAAGATCAAGTGAAGTATTAAGTATGTCTATTTATTGAATGTTGGGCTACTTGTAAACCATTCTATTTTTAAATGTTGTAATCATCCTTTCTTTTGATGAGCATTCAATTATAAAAAATTAAGTGTATATTTTTTATTGGCACATTACAATTTGTTTTGAATTATTTTCTTCTTTACCTCTTAATCCACTACTTTGCATTGAGATTTGCATGACTTCTTTGAAGTAACTTGTGCACATGATATAAAGTTTGACTAGTTCTAATAAGAGTTCTATGAATCTATGTAAACTTCATCAAATGTTAGTTCTTGTGCAAAATGTTTCTAACTAGTGATTGACTATCATGTCTTATTTTCATATGTACTATGCACAAAATGGTCTAATGGTAATTGTGGAGTGATTTAATCAAATCAAAGTTTCACTGACTCTTTTTATTAGATCTAGAGTGAAAACAACTTCAATGAAAAAATAGCCACACAAAAGTTTAAGTTGCTTCTATTTTTCCATACTCACCTCCACATTGCTACAAATCCAAAACTTGTAGCAACTAGTCATTATTTTGACATAACAAAACATCGACATGGTAGCAATGGATAAAAAAATTATTCAACCTCTCTATAAACCTATTCATCTTAATATAGATAAATAGGTGTAACATATTTTTCTTGCAATGAAAGAAGATTGGGATGTGAAATTTTCAAGGCATGCTTTATTTTCCATGTATCTATCTCAATATGACATTGATTGTGTCCAACTTCAATTTTACAACTCAAGAAATGACTGAAATTTTCAAGGCATTGAACTACATTTTTCAACATTATGAGTTGTGAGTAGACATGATTATCAAGTTTATTTGATCAATTTCCTAAGGGTTTTTTTTTCTTACCTCCCCCTTAGTGTTACATGTCAATTTGTCGCCATGACACTTGATTAGTTTATGGGTCTTTTTTCCTTCTGTGAACATGTTTCAACCAACTCCCTCAGAAGTCAAACAACTCAAAATATCTTAAAGTAGATGAGGAATTTGGGGAAAATAATTGTCACACCTTGTTAAGTTCTATCTGTGCTAATTTTTCTAGCGTTTCGAGCACATTCGTTGGAACTAACTCGAAGAATAGTGTAGAGCTATGCTCTGTGTGCCACTATAAACCTGTGCATGTAATTCAAAAGAGTATAAATAAAAAGCACATTCTAGAAACATAGTTGGTCAAATATTTCCCTACTTAAATCTTCCAAGGGATGATTATTCAAACTATAACCCTCAAATGATGCATATCCATCCCTTTTTTCATGGTAACCTAGTCCCTCAATGAAGGAGTCTCATCCTCCTCTTCTGGATGTAAAACTTCTTCCTCCTCACCTATAAAATTACTAAAGGGTTGAGGGATTAAGGAGGTCAAAATTCAGAGAAGACAAACTTATGCTCTTGGTTTGAGATTAGAAATCTTGTCATCTATGGAGGAGGTTGAAGGAATTTGGGATGGACCTCACGGCATCAAGGCAAAAGTTGTAAGACTCCTCTCAATCTTTGATTAATACAAATGAACACTTTCTCCCATTGATTTGTCTTATTGGAATAATGAATGGTTTACAATTGTTTATAACATTTATTAAGGAAAATTCAATTCCTAATTTCCTTGATCATTAGGTTAAGTTCTTTGGATTATTCTATCATGTGTGCTTTTGATCCTTTTATGGTTTATGTTTGCAAGTTTTATAAAGCATTGAAGAGCTGCATCGAATCATAACAAGGGATCTTCATTGAGCGTTTCATGAAATAGGTAAGAGGCTCATCCATTAGCTACAATTCTTATAATTCAAACAAGTTCAACTTAGAGAAAGGGTGAGTTCAATTATCTTGCTTGTTTCTAGTTTTCGTCAAGGATCCAGGATATCGCTCTTGTCTGCAAGAGGGACTTGTCCGGTGTAACAAATTGGTGACCATAATTGGGATCATCTCCCTTCTCATATTTTTTTTTAGTTTTTCTTTTTGATTCATCTCATTTATGGAGACTTCAGCCTTTATAAATTCATGACCTTTTAGATCTGTGTGGTTGATTTTTCAAATTTTTATTTTTTCTTAAGTTTTTTACCCTTGTGCAGTTTCTCTTTGCTAATAGAGTGCAATTTTGCATGTGTTTTTCCTTAGAAATAGAGTGTATCCGCTCTGTTCACCACTATAAGCCATGGAGGCCTTGAGAATTTTCAAAAATATAGCTTTTTCTTCAAACTGGACTTCACTTTATTTTTCTAGAAGTGTCAATATCTTTGTTTGGATTGTGTTGTGTCTTTCCCAAACTCAATTGATTGCTTTGTTAATGATTTTTTAGAATAAGGTATTTTTGAAGAAATGAATTTGGGTTATGCCTCATTAATTCATTGATTGATCGAAAAAATATAGCTTGTCCTTTTTCTTATGATATTCTTATTTTGTTGTCAAAAAAATACGAGTTAAGCCTTAGTTGTTCTTTATTTGTAGTCAAACTCATTTTGAATTGAAAATTAGGGTTTCTTGAGGCCTAGTGATTTTGTGAAGGAATTGTGGTCATTTTTTCTTGATAAAGGAAATTGTTACTTTCATCTTGGAAAATTCTCAGAATTACACTGTTATTATCATTAAATCAAAGCATTCATAGGGAAAAATGTGTTTTCTCCAACTCTCTTGATTCATTTGTGTGTGCTTGAAAGTTTTGGGTTATTACAGATAAGGAGTATTTTGTCTTATTTTATGCTTCGGAAAGAATGGAATTTGGTTTGTTCACTACATTTTCATTACATTACAACGAAATTGGTTGCCTTAGAAAAATTGGAAAATTTGTGAGCTTTTTGCATTTCATTTCTAAAAAATCAAAGAAACTCTTTCTTTTCTCTAAATTGGATTTCATCGAATTTGAAAGTTTTTATTGTATTTTTTAGTGTATTAAGATTTCGAGTAATGTCATAACATCATAAGTTTCACCTTCATGACCCATTGAGTAAAGAACAATTTAATAATATGGCCCTAATTTAAATTTATCTAGAGTTTTACATTTTTTAGGGTTTTCTAACCCATAAAGTTTGCCTTAAATGCATGTCGCCCTCTCCATTTGGCCTCAACCCAACCATAATATCGCGAATAGTGAATTTAATGGTCACTTTCAAGTAGACTTGCATGCCAACGTAGTTGTCTTCGCATTATCGCGAACCCTGTGAAACTTTGTTGCTTCACAAAGTCTTGTGTATGGATTCAAATGACTACCATTCATAGCACCACCGTCAGTAATCTCCTTAGTAACATATGAACCTAATTAGTGCATCCTGAGTTTCCTTGGAAATTTATCAAACTTACTATCATACAATAGCACCAAGTCATTCACCTTAAATGTGTGCAACATAATATGTTGGTCATGCCACGCCTTTTCACGCTACTTTTTGACCTGCTGGTGAAATCCAACCAAATATATCTCTTCTTCCTGCTCATCCAACTGTGCGAGCCTCTCCTCGAGGGCTCCACACTTTTCCATACCTGTCAGCACTGCTATGTACAAACTAGGCACGATGTATTCCATAGGAATCACCGCTTCAACCCCGTATACTAGCCTAAAGGATGTCTGTCCCGTTAATTTCTTGCACGTTGTCTGATAAGCCCACAATACTGCAGGTATGCATAGGTCCCAATCATTTTGCTGAGCATTTCAAACCTTGGTCAGCATGGTCTCGAGAACTTTGTTGAATTCCTCCACTATCCCATTAGCCTATGGGTGATAAGGTGTACTCTTCTAGTGATACACTTTAAATTCCTCCGTTAGTGCGCTAATTGTCTCATTCAGGAAGTGCATACCCCGATCATTCATCAAGATCTTTGGACAACCAAATCACTTCAGTACATGTTCTAATAGAAACTTCACGGTAGTTGCGCCCATGCAATCCTTCACCGGCTATGCTTCTACCCAATGAGTCAAGTACTCCATCGCAGTGATAATGTACCACATGCCTATCCTTCCTTGGGGATGAATAGGTCCTACAAAATCTATTGCCCACTTTTCAAAGGGTTGCATTGTCATTTCTGGATTCAAAGACATTTCATCCCTTTGCGATGGCCTACCTATCCACTGACATATATCACATGCCTTACAATATGCTTTTGAATCCTGATGAATGGTTGACCACCGCAACCCGGAGCATAAAATCTTCTATGTGGTTTCTCTTCCTACATAATGTCTTTCCACCATGCCCCCATGAGAATCTGTGAAGAAGATGCTTTGTTCAAACTCGAGGACATATGTTTGTAGTATTTCATCATTCCCCATCTTGTATAGATTCCAAGCAATGATAGAGAAATATGTCATGCGGACCACTAATTCCTTCTTTTGTTGGAAAAAGTATCCTACTAGTGTAGTTCCATTTGTTAGAAAGTGTATTATATATTCAAAATTTACATTCGTGAAGCGCACAGAAAAGAACTATGCATCAGGTAATACTTCTTCCAAACTAGTAGGTTCGTGCCTTGTCTCGATATGCTACAGGTGGTCTAGTCCTGCGTTCAATCATCTAGGCTTCACAACAACTTCAAAATCATACTCGTGGAACAATAAAAGCCATCTGCAAATTCCCACTCCCTATCACAAGCTTATTAACCAGGTACTGCAGCGTGGAGTACATGTGCATCTCCTAAGGTTGGGACTTTTCTCCATAGACTTGCGTCCATGTCCATGGATCATTCTATGCATCATACTTTTCTGTAACTCGCATTTTAGGTGACTGAAATCGTGCTTGAATCATTCTCCTACATTCACACCAATCATCAAAGCTTCCTTTGTGCGTACCCCACCATCTTGCAAGCATCACGTGCAGTACTAAGTCCAAGGCCTAGAAGCATTGCTTTTCTGACACGTCCCTTTCAAATGCATCCAAGAAGTTATATACCTCATTCAAACCATCGTAAATAGGCAGATTATTTTCTTCTCACGACACACAGCATAACGACTGGGTCATCATATTGCAATTCAATGTAGTTACTTTGTGTAACTGATTTTGTCAGCGTTCTATTTCTTCGTCGAAATCTAAACTGTAGTAACTCTCGCGCTACCATGTAATCCACCCATATTAAATCAATAACTTGAATGATTAAACAATAATATAAGGAAATAATTAGCAGAATATTACTATTTGTTATATAAGAATTAAAAGACAAATTTCTCAGCAAATGAGAAATCATAATTCAATGCACAATATGAGAGATAAATAATAACATATTATTGAGGAAAATTAATCACATTGAAAATAGTGCACAAATTTATGATTAAAATGACACATTTCTTCCATGGTACACTGAAACACAATAGTATTAGAAATATCAATTTATTGAATTTATTTCTATGGTTTTAGTCTCCAAGAGTCCTTTCCAATTCTTTTAACTTACATTGTTAAAACAATAGTTTGAATAGTGCAAGTTGTGTCCTTCATACATAATTCAAGATGCAAAAGAAAATTCTTCAATAATACCCAAGACTTGAGATTTTCTCTCCTCTCAACTACAACTATAAATACTCATTACAATAACGCTTTTAATACTTCCAGAATTGTAGAGAAGAGAAGCCCCTTAATACATTCTACAATCCACTAGTTATAATTTTACAAAAAGAACTCCCAACACTAAAACTATTGGAGAATACTTATTTTCAATCAATTTTCATTGGCCCAAATATCTATTCTTCTATTGCTAGAGCAATGGAATTGATTGAAATATTATTATCCTCATCTCTTCAACTCCTTATCTCTTAACTTTTTCACTACAAAAAAATCAATCAAAATTTAATTAAAATGCAAATTAAAATCAAAATACTATATCAAATTAATCAAAATTTAAATAAATCACAGATTAAAATGGAAAAACTAAATCTGGAATATAAAACATATCAATTGAAAAGCCAATTACATAATTATATAAAAAGAAATATGAGCTGTGAATATATAATTGGTAAATGTGAACATGGATGAATGAATTTTTACTCAGTAGAAGTTCTAGGCAAATGAAAATAAAGAAAATTAAAATGAGAAAATGGTGAAGATTTTTCCATATTTTTTTTATTGTCTTCTCACAAGACATATTGAAGTTCCTTACTGTCTTGTCACAATGCATATTGATGTATAAATTCCTAAGATGCTAAATTTTAATAATGACCTTTCTGAACATCAATTTGGAGGTTGGGTTTCTCTAAATATTGATAATATTAGTTGTTAAAAATTAAAAACAACAAAAAAGAGAGTGAAACCATAAAATATTTGATGTGAGATTTTATGCTTTTGCGAATCATGATATTATGCTGAGATTTTTAGGACAAATCACAAAGAGAACAAAGGTTCCACATGTTTAGAACTTAGATCTAAGTTCATCAGAAGGGTAGTAGGTGCTTCTGAGGACCTCTCCACAGCTTCCTCTCCATCTGCAAAAGCCAACTCCATCTTCCTTTGCCACCAAACCTCTGCACAGTTAGAACCAGTGAAATCACAAGCATAATAATTCCACATAAAAGTACTCAAAAGTACAAAAAGATGATTTCTTCTCATTTCTCTTCATAAGTATCTTAAATAAATGCAATTTACATTTTCAGTAGTCAATTGTAACCATTTAAATATCTTTACATCTCTTTTCTTGAAAAAGTAGGGTTAGTGGGCAAACTAGTGTTTGCTAGGGTTTGCATTTCATTTCAGTTTTCATTCTCTTTCTGCAAGTAAGATAGCCCCTGCACGGTTTGTTTCCTTCCATCATAGTTAAAGCTTCTTCTAGGAACTCATAGAAGTTGGCATAAGCTCCTAGAGAACTTGTGCCAGTTGATTAAGTGACAACTTACAGTAAGAGCTAGCACTTGTGCATACAGCACCGTCACTTCCAAGTTTGTTACGAACTACCGGGTTGATAAAAGTAAAGAAGTGAGCCCCAGGAGTTGCAACATTATTGCTACAATACTGGAGCTCACCACTCTTTTCGGTGTCATTGCTGGGGAAGCATCAAAGTATTTTGTGATTACTACTTTTCTTCTATTTCACACTGCAACATTCTACTAAGTAGTTTATTTCAGCAAAAGTAGAGTAGTTGTTTCATTTCAATTCCGCAATTTCAATTATGCAATTTCCATTTCAACAAAATTGGATTAGCCATTTCCTACTTTTATTTCAATTCTGCGATTTCATTTCAGCAAGCGTAGATTATGCATTTCCTGCTTTCATTTCAATTCTGCAATTTCATTTCAACAAGCATAGATTAGGCATTTCCTGCTTTCATTTCAATTCTACAATTTCATTTCAGCAAAGTAGATTAGTAATTTCTTTCTTTCATTTCAATTCTACAATTTCCATTTCAGCAAGATTCATTTCAGTTAGTTGCAATTTGCTATTCAATCCATTTCAGTTTTGCATGTACAAGAAAAAAATAAAAATCACCCAAAAAGATATTTCATTTCATGCCTCACAGGAACAGATATAATTTAGGAAAATTCCTACCCAATACCCCCACCACATCACTAAGTCACCCTTCTCTCTTCTTTGGCAGTAGTCATCTAGAAGAAACTATAGGTGAACCTGCAAAGATATACAAAGATCCTATAACAGAAGAAGAGAAATAAACCATTCCTCCTAAGACCATGGCTAAAAAAAGAAATGTTAGAGGAAATGGGGAAAGAATACAAGGTGCCTTTTCTATCCGGGAGACCAATGGGTACACAAAAATGAAAAACATAAGTCCTTCAGCCTTACCTCACTTACATGGATTGACTACCAAAGACCTTGATACCTTCTTATTTGAATTTGTTGTTCTCTGTCGAACCTATGACTATGCAGAGGACGAGCAAAAGTTGAAACTATTTCCCTCTACCCTCAATGATGCAGCATTGTGTTGGTTCATGGGGTTACTTGGAAATAGTATCAAAACTTGGGCTCAGATGGAACAAGCCTTTAACAACAAGTACCAGGACTACTGTAGGTCAAATGATACTGAGGAAGAAATCTTTTGAATGACCATGGGAAGTGATGAATCTTCAGAAGACTATGAAGAAAGATTTCAACTCAGTTATAAAAGGGCTAGGTGTACACATGACCCTTAATATCTGAAGTCGGTTCTACTCAGAGGACTCCCTGAAGACCTTCTAGATACCCTCCATTTGTTGGTTAGGGAAGACATCTACCAACTACCTTATGATAACATAAATATTGTGTTTAGAAACCATTCCAAGTTAGCTAGAAAGAGAGGTAGGGGAAGTCAACCTTTAGGCAATACATCCTCATCCAGTTCATCCCTTAGAAACAAACTTGAGAATCGGTTGGAAGATTCAAGAGCGAGGTGAGGTAGAATCTTGCCATGAAAATGGATACCTTGCATATCAAAATCAAACAAGAGGAAGCCGAGAGGGCTTTGGCCATATTTTGTCCCAAGTGCACCAGAAAGCATCCTAGGAATGAATGTCCATTGCACTCTATAGAAGTTTGTTTAGTCTGTGAAGAAGACCATCCTATGAATCAGTGCCCTTCCTTTCCCAGAATTAAATCTGCATATCAGGGGGCTAAAGGAGCCATTGAACCACTTTATTTCATGAACTAAAGAAGGCCACATGGACCCAGACCTTACCAAAAGGGAATGTAAGGGGCATCCTAGACTTATTACAACCCCAATCAAGACACTTCCATGTCTTCTTGGGGCCCCCCTGCTCATCCTTCCTAGTCCATACCCCCTCCTTGGTCGTATCGTCCTCAATACTAGGCTCCGCTAGTTGCTCATTCATTTCACTCTTATGTTCAGCCACAACCTTAGTGGAATGCACCTCGTCACGGGTGGAGGCCCTAGTACAACTCTCCTCCCGCTCTTTTACCTCCACCACCTGCTCGGCCACAACCATTACCTCCCACTCCACCGAGACAACCCCAAATGCCTACTAAACTGAACCCGAACCCTAATAACAGATAGGCCCAACAGGTATATACTAGAGAAACATCATGCCCGACCTATGATGTGGAGATCCAGGAGATTGACCTATGATCTCGAAAGGTTCTCCCAAATAACCAACCTCCTCCTAAGGAGGATGAGGAAGAAAAACAAGAAAGTGAACCAAAAGTCATTCCACCATTTCCTAAGAGACTAACTAGAACCACACAACTGACCCCAGAAGAAACTAAACTTTTGGGAGAATTAAAACAATTATGTGTAAAGATACCATTTCTCCAAGGCATAAAGGATGTGCCCATATACAACAAGATGTTCAAGGAGAAGTGCTTTAGGCACCCAGGTAGGCACAAGAGAGATGGTACAACTATCAATGTCATAAGACAACTATCCAACTTGATGTTGGGGCAAGTGATCTGTCCAAAATATCTAGACCCTAGGAGTCTTTTAGTCAATGTCCACATCAATGGAACTGTAATTCCCCATACCTAGATTGATCTAGGCACTGCCATTAATGTGATGACCAAGGACACTATGCTCAAGCTCAACCTTTAGGGTTCCTTGAGAAAGACCACAACAGTATTGCAACTAGCAGACCACTCCACCATGACCCCTGAAGGGATTGTGGAAGATGTAATGGTATCTATTGATACCTGGGAGTACCCTACCGATTTCCTCATTCTCCAACCAAAGACAAAGCTCATTGGGTATCCTCTCATCCTGGGAAGACCTTGGTTGGCTATTGCAGATGCCTACATTAGTTGTCTAGTTGGGAACATGACAATCAAGAATGGGCATATGTCCAAATAGCTAGTCCTATGTCCTCCTGCCCAACCTTTGTTAGAACATGATTTACCTCTCTAGTTGGAGGAGGAAGATGAGGATGAAGTCTATTCCACACCATTGTACACAGTGGAAGCTACCATGGGGGTTCCACAAACTAAGGATGACCTTATTGAAAACTTGATTTAGAATCCACCCCTCACTGTGTTTCCATTAGAAGAGTTGGTGGAAGAAACCCAAGCCAATCCTTTAGTTGATCTCTATGTGGCTGATTAGACCTCACTCCAAGTCAAGAATGTGGAATTCAGCCCAAAAAGAACTTTGAATATCAATGCATCCCTATCCACCTCTTAGGAGAAAGAACTGTGTAGCTTATTGAAAAATCGCCTGGATGCTTTTTATTGGAGCTATAAGGAGATGAAGGGAGTCCACCCTTCAGTCTGTACTCATCAAATTTACATTAAAGAAGATTGTAAACCAGTGAGGTAGCCTCAAAGGAGAATGAATCCAGCTCTTAAGGACATTGTCAAAGAAGAATTGTAAAAGTTGGTAGATGCAGGATTCATCTACCCCATCTCTGACAGCGAATGGGTCTCTCCTTTGATGCTAGTGCCAAAGAAAAATGGGAAGTGGCGAATCTGCGTAGATTATCGGGAACTGAACAAGGCCACCAAGAAGGACCATTTCCCTTTGCCTTTCATAGATCAAGTGTTATATGACCTGGCAGGGAAGAAGTTCTTCTCCTTCCTAAATGGGTTTAGCGGGTACAACCAGATCCAAATTAGCATAAAAGACCAAGATAAGACCACTTTCACTTGTCCTTGGGGTAATTTTGCATACTGAGTCCTTCCTTTTGGGTTGTGCAATGATCTCGCCACTTTCCAAAGAACACTACTGAGCGTATTTGCTGAACTGGTTCATGATTGAGTGGAAATCTATATGGATGACTTTACCCCTTATGGTTCTAACTTATAGGAAGATTTGACTAACTTGGGAAACGTTTTAGCCAAATGCATTGAAATGAACCTATCTATCAGTCTTAAAAAATGCGAATTCTTGATGACTGAAGGGACTGTGCTAGGCCATACAATTTCTCAGCAAGGATTACAGGTGGATCCCAACAAGATTTCAACCATCCAAGGGTCCCACCTCCTGAAAAGTATGAGATGTTTGGATTTTTTTAGGCTTAGCAGTGTATTATAGGAGATTCATGAAGGATTTTAGTAAGCTAGCCTCTCCATTGTTTGGTCTTTTGGGAAAAGATGCTGAGTTCATATGGACTAACAATTGTCAAGAGGTTATGGATGCCTTGAAAGGTAAACTGATAACCGCCCCAATTTTGAGAGGTCCAAACTGGGCCTTACCTTACCACATTCACACAGATGCCTTGAACAAAGAAAGAGGATCAGCCTTAGGACAAGTTGATGAGAATTTACCTTATTCTCCTAACTTGTCATGATGGGCCCTGTGGGGGCCATTTTGCAGCAAAGAGGACTGCCTTCAAAATTCTACAAGTGGGTTACTATTGGCCCACTCTTCATCAATATGTCAAAAAATATATCAGCCAATGTGACCGATGTCAAAAGAGATGTCTTACATCATTTTGTGTACTGATTATTTGATAAAATGGGTAGAAACAAAGGTGATCAAGGTAGAAACAGAAGAAAATGTAGATGAGTCTTTCAGGGAAAATATCTTCTACAAGTTTGGTTGTCCAAGAGAATTAGTCATAGATCAAGGGAGTCAGTTTACCTCCAATCTGATTGAAGACCTGCTCACACATCACAAGATGAAGCACAAAACTTCCACTCCTTATCATCTGCGAGCAAATGGACAGGTGGAAGTCACTAACCAAGATTTGGAAGAGATTTTGACTAAGGTGGTGAGCAGCAATAGGAAAGATTGGGAAAATCGATTGGTTAAGGCCACCTGGGCCTATAACACCACATGGAAAACCACCACAGGGTTCACACCCTATGAGCTGGTCTACGGGAAGAAGGCTTTGTTGTCAATAGAATTTGAATATAACACATTAAGGATGGCAGCTCATCTAGACCTAGATCTCAGCCATGCACAAAAGGAAAGGTTACTTTAGTTAAATGAATTGGATGAATAGAGATTGCAGGCCCTTCTCCACTCAGAGATAGTCCAACTTCAAAGAAAAATATGGCATGACAGACACCTCAAAGAAAAACAATTCCAGGAAGGAGATTAGGCGATGTTGTATGATTCAAGATATAAATATTTCAAGGGAAAACTAAGGACAGGATGGTTGGGACCATACACAGTAGAAAAATGCAATGACAATGGTTTAGTCCTGATCTGGACCATCAATGAAGAAGCCATCCCCATGCTCGTCAATGGGTACAGGTTGAAGACCTACAGGAAGCCCCTCTCCAAGCAAGAACTCATTGAGAATTTGGGTAAAGCAATGATGGTAGTGGAGTAGGCCTCTTCCTTGACTCTACCCACACCCTAAAAAAAACAAAAAGAGAAAAAGGAAGAAAACAGAAAAAAGGAATAAAATATTCGTGGGAGAAAACCTTTTGGAGGCACCCAAGGAAAATACTGAGGGTGAAAACCTCCTGGAGATGTCCCAACTGTCTCATAAAAAGGAAAAGAAAAAGAGAGAAAAAACAGAAAAAAAAGAGAAAAAAAAATAGAAAAAATAGAAAAAAACTAACTTCTTTTGAATGCATTGCAGATTGCAGGAGGGTCATAGAGGAAAAAGGATATGGACAGGTTGTATACACCCTTGATATTCCATTCCTCCTTTGCCATTATCTTTTCCTAGACCTCGGTCTTATTTGTTTTGAAAATTTTGCATCCTACAAAAAACTCTATGCGTTCTACACAAGGCTCCTGTAGAAACTATAGATAGCTCAAAATCGAGTTCAGAGAAGAATCCAAGAGCTAGAAATTTTTCCAGAAGGCCTGTGGACCTCCCTACCACCATTCATCCTCCTAATTCTCCATTCCATCCCTACACACTCACATTTCCACTCACTTTTCCTTCCCTGCATAGAAAACACAAACATTTTGTTTCTTTCGTTTTTAAACAAAAAAAAATGATGGTGAATAAAACAACAACATTCTTCACTTGTTTCTTACCTGATGCATTCCACCTATTAATCCTTTCATTCAAAACTTTCTTCAGCTGTCTCTTTAGTCCCTGCTCAAGCATCAACCTAAAATTTTAGAGGGAGAAGCAATTACAAGAAATACTGCAAGATTCCTGAAGCAGTTGATCCCTTTAAAAAGCAAACTCTAGAGGCAGCGTCAGTGCAACCAAGATGTATTCAACATGCAAGGAGCGATGCCTAATTGAAGATCACTAGCATAAGACACTAGTTCAGAGGCTGTGAGCACCAACAGCAGCAACAAAAGAAAATAAAATAAATCAAAGTGCCAAAGTCTAAGCATGCAAATCACGTTAGCGACTAACAGGTAAGTGGCTAAACCTATTCCTCTGTCGCATGAATATTATTTAGGAACTACATGAACCATTGAGATGGTCGCGATCAAATGAAATCAATGGCCAACTAACTCGCCACCCTCGTTCAGTTCAAACCACCCTCATTGAGTTCAAAAAACTCTCGTCCAATTAAAACAACAGTTCAAAAGATGCAGTCAACACATGTGGTCTGTCAACTCGAGAAGAAAAAACTCAAGACCAGTAGTGGTGGTGGCGTATAATGGGAATGATGGAAGTGATGGTGGGCAGGCGACATGAAATACCATAATGGCACTGGAGGAGGACCAACAGTCAGGATGGGGATAATGTACCTTTCTTGCCACCTCACCTCATCATCGCAGATCACACCATCAGCTTAAGTACACTGCTGTCGAAGCCTCCACCACCTTTTGTTTTCATTTGAGTCGATGATTTCTCGACTACAACAACTCACCTACCACCTTTAGAATATTGAACCAGTCACTCTCTGCCAGTTTTCAAAACCCTCCTACTTATCAAGCTCTACAGGAGAATTATCACATTCTATAGGAGCGGGAACATTGTCTAGAGGAGGATTTCTATAGGAAGGCCAGGGAATAGCTCTACAGAGGAAAAGAGGTAGGCTCAGAAACCCACTCTGCATGTGATATATTTACACAAGGTGGTGGGATCAGAAGCAAAGTATTGGGTTGAAAAAGGAAAGGAAAATGAGAATAGATGTTTGCCTATGTTTTTCTGAGTTCTATATAGTCTCTCAACTTTCTTCTCTCCACTAAAAGTTTGTCTTTTTCTTCCTCGTATTCTTCTGTAAAGAAGAGGTGCAACCGTAGAAAATCAAGCCTGTGAAAAAGTGTGAATTTTCATTTGGAAGCTTGTTTATTTTGTGAGAAAGAAGAAAAGCATTTTTTTATATACTCTCTATTTTGTCAAAATAATGATTTTCTGAAAAAAAAAGAAAAAACCTTGATAAGTAAATTTAGGTTGAGAACAGGGTTTGAAGGGAGGAAAATTGCAAATTGCTAGTGTGAAAGAGAAAAACACAAAAATTTCTTGTCTGGTTCCAGAAAGACAAACCTCAACTATTCCTCTGTTTCTTGTTTTCAAATTTTGTTGCCTTCCTTCTCACCTGTGCATTTCCTGTAGTCACTAAACACCATGCTAAGAGGTTTTATGAAAAAGGAGCCTTTGAACTCCAACAAATTGCATGAGCACCCAAAGGTGGTAGCCCTCTTCACCAAGGAAAACTCGATGCCTTTATTTGAGATAATTCATGGATATGATGAGGAGGTGACCGAATAATTTTTAATGTCCTTAAGACCCCATTCAAAAACCCATGCTATAGTCAGTTTCAGGGGTTTGACCATAGATATTACACTAGAATTTATCAGCAGAATGACAAGTCTTCCACTTGGGCTCCCTTGGAGTGAAGAACAAAAACCACTAGGACACATTGCTAAAAAGACATTTTTTTAGCCTGATGAACATCTCGCAGAGGATAAGAATGGGATCAGAAGGATAAGTATACCTCATCCATGGGGTGAGGTCAGCTACTAGATCATGAAATATATATCCTATGAAGGGAGATATAGTATAGTCTATGGTTATCACTTTAGATTATTGCATGAACTGAGATATGCAATGGACCTACCTACATCTAGAAAACTCAGTCTCCCATATTTCCTCCTCCAATATTTCATAGAATGTGGCACCAAGTTGAATGCAGTGGTTCCAAACCAACTAGCCCACCATGGGCTCATTAAATTACTGGTAGAAGATGCCATCCACACATACATCATCCCTATAGCTTGGGAAATTTTTAGGAACATGACTAGGGAAGATGACCTAAAAACTCTCACAGATAACCTTAGTCCATCTGGCAGTGAAGAGGAGGAGCAGAAAGAGGAGCATGAAAAGGAAATCCATGAGGAAGCACAAAATATTCAAGTAGAAGAGGAAGAAGAGGAAAAATAGAGAAAAGAAGCGAAACATGACACAAATACAATTGAACCTAAAGCAGAGAAGAAAGCATAATAAAAAGAAGAAAAGAGGAAGAGGACAAAAGCTGAGAAGAAAAAGGCCAAGACAGATTAGAAAAAGACAGCCACTGGAAAGGTAGAAACTCAGCAAGAAAAGGAGAAAACACCACTTGAGATAGCATAAACTAAAACAGAAACAACAGACATAGGAAAAACTGCAGAGGGTGAAGAAGAGAAACAATAGGAAGAAGTGTCCCCTGAGACACTAGCAAGGGAAGTAGTAGTTGTTCTTGCTGCATTGAGCACTCCAGCTAAGCGAAAAGGAAAAAGAAAAAGAAATACATCGATGTATTTTAAACCTTGGAGGAGTGCTAGAATCAATGTGGGCAAGCCCCAACCACCGTTGAAAGAACCCATTATCATTGAGGATGCACCTACTATGACAAAGGAGGAATCTCCTTCCAAAATCTCCATTACCTACAAGAGAGGGAGTCCTAAGACCTCCACCTGGAAGGAAAAGATCAAATTGATGGAATCTAAAGCAATCCTACAAGAGGCACAAACCTCTCTACAGGAGACGCTAGCCAAGCTCAAAGAAATTGAAAAGCTGGAAAGGAAGGTGGAGGAACAGTCCTAAGAGGAAGGTAAGGAAAAATAAATACCAGAACCTGGACCTCGGCCTAACTTAGGCTCCTATTACAATCTTTTGGAGGGTGGGAAGATCATCGCAAAAAAATTCATTGTGCCCCTTTTTTTTGAACTAGAAAAAGAAAGAGTCAAGACCCACACCTGGATGCAGATTGTTAAATCTAAAGGAGTCAAAGAAATAGGGCACATGGAAAAAAAGTTGAGAGAAATTAGTAGAGAATTGGGCATGGTAAGGCCCATAGAGAGCATCAGAAGAGCTCAACTACAGGAAGAAAATGAACTATTGAAAAAGTAGCTACATGAAAGGGGACCTCAAGGAGGAAATAAGCTGCCAATCTTCGAAGGACAACAACAAAAAGAGGGACCCCATGTAGATAGTGAGGCAGCAGAGAGAAAGCAACAAGAAGAAGAACCACAGACAGATAGTGAGACATTGATGAAACAACAACAAGAAAGAGAATCTCAGGCAGTAACTAAAGTGTTGATTTTATGAAGGTGGTTGCAGGAAAAAGAAGCTCAGTTAGCCTGCATGGCCAGCTAGGCAATGGAGGCATTACAGTGTAGACAACCAGCTAAATCCTATGCACTATATCTCATTGAAAGATCAGTGGCTTCAATTCCAGATTAAGACATTGGCCCGGAGGGCACAATCCCATTTCAAGATTATGGTCAGTTTATGCATTTATGTGATTATAGCTCAGTCGAGGATAAGGCAAAGCTAGAAGAATTTTAGCTACACAACATGGCACTTCTTGACATGAATTTATGGGATCCAAATGCTGCATTGGGAGACTTAAAGCTAATGGCTATGGCTTCTTGGATGAGCCATGAAGAGAAGAGAGCAGTGGAAATTCAGAAAATGATGACAAAAGAGCTGAGCGAGCCCCTGATGATTAGAGTCGAACTAGCAGACCCCTTAGCTCTTTTGTATGCCCACAAGCACCTTGCAGCCAATGCTCAAGTTCGACCTGATTATGTTGACACGCAAGCACAGGGTATTGCTCATTTTGAATACATGGAGAGATTGTTTGGCGATGACTACCTTCATGCCTACATGAGAAGGTGAAATACATTGCCACATAGCTTAAGGACCAGGGAGTATCACTCCCCAAATAGAATGAGGGAGGCCATGAGGAGAGTGACCCTATATAAACACTCAATGCAAAACTTGAAAGCCTATTGGATTGGTCATAAAATTCAGTGCTCCACTACTGTTAGGACTATTGGAAGGAGTTAAGGAGGAGGAAGAATAGAAACAATGGGATGAAGTGGATGGGAAAGCAGGTTTCCATGATAGATAGGAGACATCACATCAGAGGCTTGGGATGTCAGGGTCTCTATCAGAGCTATTAAAGATGAAGAGCTAGATTAGTTGCTCAAAGGATGAGCAATCAATTCAGCAGGAGGGTGATGATGAGACCCAGAAATGGGTAACTATATGTGCTCATTCTACCTATTATTTAGATTTAATCCACCATTCTCAATAGTTTTGTGCATGTTTTTGAATATATTTATGTCAATAGAGTGAATTGGGTTAGTCACTTTGCCATGTAGTCTAATGAATGTTTATTGCAGATTTTTTGGACAATTTTGGACAAAGACAAGGAATTTATGAGAAAATGGCAGCCAAACTTGAGGGAAATAGGGAAGAGGACTTGTAGGATTGGTTTCTCCTTCATTAGTGACCCCTTCCTCAAATTCTCCATCACCAGCTCAGAGTACAAAGGCTCACATTGATGATTCCAAGGAGCAGTCGAGCAAGTCAAGTAGGGCTGTTGTTATCTTCAGTTCTAGGAAGCCGAGTTTCTTAATTTTAGGAGGTTTGTTGGGAGTCCTCACTGGTATAAATAACAAGGCTTGGAGGCTCAGTAGGTTAGCTAGTTCTTAGTATATTTTTTCACTTTTGTGCAGCATTGTACTCAACTCATTTTCGAGCTCTTTCTGAGAACAATTTTTATGTGATGCAACTATTATTTTTGGTAATGAAGATGAACGAAGTTTTGAGCCAGCACTGATATTTTCCAGAGGGCTGAAACTCTTGGGTGAGGGCCCAACCCAAGCTACCTAGCATGCCCTTTTTGTACTTATGTGTTTTTTCTTTTATTCATGAGATAATTTTTGTTGTTTAGGTTCATCTTGCTTTGTTAAATTAGGTTGCTTTTGATGATTAGCATAATTGTTTTTGTATTAGTTATGCAAGTAGGTTGTTGCAGTGACAAAGTAAGATTCAAAAAGGCCATAGCAAGCCCTGATCTCCTTTCTCCCTTCTTGGGACTATGATATGACATCAAGGTACTATTGCTGCCACCAAAAACACAGTTTTTGCTCTTTCATACAACTGCTAGTGTGATAACGTGGTTTGGAAAAGTTGATAGTAGCTTATATTCACATGCTTAGATCATATCCTCTTCAGTTTCCATATTTCCCTCCCATGATTTTCTATTCATAAGGTATTGTTCAACGTTTTTCTAGTTTTAGGTCAGAAATTAGGTTAAGTTAGATGAAACTCTGTTTTTTAGTTCTTTCTTTGGTTAGTTTTGAGAAGTAAATGTGTAGATCTCTTGTAGAACATCTCAGCTCACCATCCCTCCATCAAATAGCAAAAACCAACTCACTTCTCCTATATTTCCCAACTCATTTGCCACATTTCGCCAATCTACCCTAATTTCTGTGTTTTTCCATAAAGTTGCTTTCTTACCTTTTGAACAAATCCAACTATCTCACTCATTCCTGACCTTCCTTGACAAGTTTTAGGCCCCAAAAAACCTTCATCTAGACTTCATTTCCATTTTCCCATCATCTTTCCACATTCAAACCTCCAAAACCACTCTCGGCCTCCTCTTGTAGATCCTCATGTAGAACCTCTTGTAGATCCCTGCAGCCTCATGTAGAATTCCCTATGAGTGATTTTTTGAAGTCTGATCACAATGGAAGTCTTCAGAAGGGTACTAGGGGCTTATTAGGACTTCTCCACACCTTCCTCACCATTCGCAAAAGCCAACTCCATCTTCTTTTGCCACCAAACCTCTGCACAGTCACAATGAGTCAAATCACAAGCATAATAATTCCACATAAAAATACTCAAAAGTAAAAAAAGATGATTTCTTCTCATTTCTATTTAGAAGTAGCTTGAATAAATGCAATATAACTTTTCAGTAGTCAATGGCACCCATTTCAGTAGTTTTCATCTCTTTTATTGCAAAAGTAGGGTTAGTGGGTAAACTAGGGTTTGCTAGGGTTTGCAGTTCATTTAAGTTTACATTCTCTTTCTGCAAGTAGGATAGCCCCTGTAGGGTTAGTTTCCTTCCATCACAGTTAAAGCTTCTTCTAGGAAATCATAGAAGTTGGATTAAGCTCCTACCGAACTTGCGCTAGCTAATCAAGTGACAGCCTGCAATAAGAGCTAGTACTTGTGCATACAACACCATCGCTTCCAAGTTTGTTACGAACTACTGGGTCTATAAAAGTAAAGAAGGAAGCCCCAGGAGTTGCAACATTATTGTTGCAATACTGGAGCTCACCAAAACCCATGAATTTGGTGCTTCAACTGGTCTTTCTAATAAGTTGATCATGTGTCTGAAAAAGTAGGGATTTGGTGCTTTCTGCTAGTGGGTGGTAGCAAATAATTAAAGGGAGTTGGTGCTTCCTTTGAGTGGTGGCTCACAAATAGATTGATGTAATAGAGTAGGTGCTCTCATTTTAACATCAATAACAAGAGCAACCTTTGGTGGTTTTTTTCACAGAATTGTTTCCACGTTAAACCTTCATGTCTCATTTGTTTATTTCTCAGGATCTGTATGCTTGTATTGGTGGACATGGTTGTTGTTATGGTTTGTTAATGGTTACTCTCATATAGTAGATGCCATTTTTCAATGAGTAAATATAAGTTGGCATAAAAGTTTAAATTAGCCTTAATACTCATTCACACCCCTCTTAGCATTAACATTGTTTACAAGATTTATAGGCTTACATATTCCTTCGATGCTTTTTCAATTTTCTTGTGTATTATTTTTACCTATTACTGGAGCTATGGCAACACATGGAACAAGATCATGGATGATGTCTCTACACTCAACTTTTATTCAAGGGTACGAAATGGGAACTTCACATTTGAACCTCAATATATATCAAATGAAATTTCGACACTCAAGGGTCGAAATGAGGAAACATATCCCTACTTGGAGAAGTTTAAATTCCGTGGTTTCTCTTATTCTGAAATCCCCACTAACAAAAGGAACCTTAATTGACATTCTCGTATGGAGGCCTTATTTTGTCTAATATTATGTATTTATAAGTCAAGCCATGCTACAATATGGCAACTATCATCATGAAGAAAATTAAATTATTTCTAGAAATAGAATGTTCTTTAGTGAAGAAGTATTATATTTGGGAAGCTTAAGAAGCACCAAAGTGAGTTTAGTAGTTGGTTTGGAGAATGTCTTCATAAGAAGAAAGAAATAGTAGTGCTTGAATGCAAGATGTCAAGATTTTTTAAACATGAGGATGATCATTGTCATTCTACAAGTTGAATTCATGATAAGCATATTTTAATTTGTGAGCAGTTCCTCTCGAGCCAAATTTCTATGTATTTTACAAATCTCTTATAATTTTTTCTAAATATGTCTAAAATCTATTACTGTAACAAAATGATACATGGAGGCACTAGCCTCTGTAGTTCTTAGTTGAGGTTCATGGCATATTGCATCCAAAACATAATGAAGATTGCCCAGAAGAGGGAAACCAGCATGTTTACATAGATTGATATTCTATTAAAAATAGCTTCAAAACTAACTATTTTGTTCAAAAGTGCAAAAATAAACCCATAGGACTGGGTGCCAGGAACCTAAAACTTGAAGAGACATGCTATTTTAATCGTCATTTGGTGTCGATGGGTGTTCCTCAAGAATTAGACACCTGTAGGCATCGAGGTCATCCGCGTCTTTCAACTATTCACCCTTGTCGTCCTTTGCCAAATTTTCTCACCTTTGCTCTCCTTCAGAAGGCTCACCTTGAGCATTATCCTTCTTCTTCATTGTGCAAGTGGAACGTGCTACTGAAGGCTCACCCTGAGCAATATCCTTCTTCTCCGTTGTGTGAGTGAGACGTCCTTTCTCGATGGAGGGTTCCTCCTAAAATGTGACTATAATGGTGGCCTTGATAAGAGGTCGATCCAGAGAGTAGTGGTAAGTGAATTGAGTTGTATAATTGGATTGCTAAGGGCTGGAAGGGAGAGCAGTAGCTGTAGGACACGTTTGTGAAGGTTGGGAGTGAACAACACATGTGTGACCTATACCACTACGTGTATGAGGATAAAGGGCCGAGAGGTAATTTGACGAGTGGGAGGATGAGTCAGAGACCATTAAGGGTGAAGAATGGGGCATTCTACCTCTGTTGTTGTCCCTCCTGCTACGCATTCACTTGCGTAGCTGAGGCATAATTGCATAGGGTGAAAGGGATTGATTGTGAGGAGTAGGCAATGAGTAGAAAGGGTCAGTTTGGGTGGTGTTATTAGAGGTAGAAGGCTCAGAAGCAATGGTTAGGTCATATAGAAAGCTCTGCAAATAGTGGTTTCCCTTCCCGAAATCTACACAGTAGAGAATATTTCATCTCCATGTTGTTGTGCGAGTGCTTGGCTCCATGATAGCCAGGGGGCACTCACAATTCAGAGGTGGAGGGGCATGAGCAGGTGGAGGAGCATGAGCAGGCCGAAGAGCATCTAAGGCTTCCATTTTGCAGAGCCCAGGCAGGATGACATTGGTAGGTTGGTGCGTGTGCCTCATTGAATCACATTTATGAATGTTGTAAACCATTTTTATTTCTCTTTGTGTGGGCTTATGGGTGGCCATGTAGCTATGCCACTCATTGTCCCTTATCTCAGCTGTCACATCATTTGTTGTGAACACCCACATCCGGGAGTTTTTCTTCTTTGTGCACCAGGGCAGTGCATTCTTGTAATTGAGTGATGTCATTAAGGATGGTGAGGGATCCTGATCTAAGTACTTGATCATTGTCTACCCCTGTATTTGCCAAAATATCAGCTACCTTGTTGCCTTCCCTCTTGACATGATTCAAGGTGATAACTCTTCTGTTTTTTAACCACTGCTCAATGAGCTCTAAAAGAGCCGCCAGGCTCCAACTCGTAGCCACTTTAGAAGCCAGGGTCCCCAGTTGAATATGATTAGCCATGTTGATGAGGATTTGGGAATCCCCTTCAATCACAACATGGTGAAAGTTGCGTTGATCCGCCAAACAAATACCCTTCCGTAGACCTTCCAGTTCTGCTCAATTATTAGTATCCCAACCAATTGATCCAAAATAAATTAGAAGAGGGGTGCCTTCATGATTCTTAAATATACCTCCATATCCTGCCTTGCTCGGGTTGCCTTTTGAGGTGCCATCAAAGTTTAACTTGATCATACCTATTGGAGGGGGATTCCATTGAGTGGAAGGGCTAGGAGTGGTGCTGGAGAAGTTGAGATCATCTTGAATCGGTGGAATCGGGATATTTCAATTCTCCCAAATATTCTGTTCCTATGCTTGAGTGGTGAGATCATCTACCTTCCACTTCTAGAGAGCTAAGGTTTCTTGAATATTCTGGCATAAATTGCTCCAATTGATTTCTAGGGGAGTGCATTGATTCTTAAATATTCACTTATTTCTTTCCTTCCAAATTGTCCAAAGAAGTAGTCCGAGGAGGATTTTCCATAGGGAATTTAGTAGCTTGCTATTGTAGGGAGTGGAGATCTAGTTACGGATGGTGCTGATAATTTTCCCTAAAACTCTGCATGTTCTTTGACATCTAAAGCTGAGTTTTTCCCATAATTTGTTGGCCAAGTTGCATGAATCCATGAGGTGCTGAATGGTTTTCTTTTGCTGATTCCAATTGGGGAAATATGAGGGTCCATGGAACCCTCTTTTAATGAAATTATCCCATGTGATAATTCTTCTATGACAAAGCAACCATATGAAAGTGGATACTTTTAGCCATATTTTAGGGGTCCACATATATTCCCAGATTGGGTCCACGGGTTCTTGAGTTTGAATCATCAGACCATATGCCTCATTAGTTGAAAAAATTCCCCATGGAGTATATCCCCATCTTAAAATGTCATTTTTATCTAAATATATGATTTTCCTATTATTGAGCTCTGTGTCCATTGCTTTGTAGAAGTCCTCCATTGCTTGTGGAATGATTTGTTCTACCTTTTTTCACTGCTTGTATCCCTGGTTGTTGTGTTGAGTCGAGTGCTGAGAAAATTTGTCATTCTGATGAATGTAATTTTCCTCAAGATTTTGGGAATGGATGGCTTCTAATAATTTGGGTCATTGTTGCCATGAGTCAACCCAAAATCTAGCAATGCCATCGTCTCTAATTTCCCAAAAATTGTTCTGTTGTATCATTGCCTTGTGTTGTTTTGCCGCATTCCAAATTAGAGATCCTGCATCATTATTTGCGAGTCTAATAAGCTCTTTCAGTGGACGATAATTTGCATATTTTTCATCCCATAATTTGGTCCATGGTGTGTGTGGGGATAATAACCATTGCCACCATAGTCTTGGCCCCATCATTGCATTACTATGTTGAGGGTCCTGCAATACTAGGCCTCCCTACCTTTTTGGTGTGCAAACAGTCGACCATTTAACTAGGATCCATTTGTGATTTTGCCCTGAGGTTCCCCATAGAAAGTTGCGTTGTATTTTCTTGATCTTTTTGAGCACCCACTTTGACACTGCGAGAACAAAGAAAAGGTATAGAGGCATCGATTGTAGTACTGCTTTGACAAGAACAAGCCGACTTGCAATATTGAGGGCTCTATAAGTCCATAGAGATAGGCGGACTTCAAGTTTTTCTAGGAGCAGATGCCAGGATGTGTGCTTTATAGCAGAGTCGATCAATGGTGTGCCCAAGTATTTGGAGGGAAGATTGGCGACAATAAAACCAAGGATTCTATCTATGTTTCTTTGTCTTACTAAGGGAGTATGAAAGAAGAATATTTGAGACTTAACAATGTTAATGGTAGTTCTTAAAGCCTCAGAGAAGGTATCTAACAAGGATTTGAGTGTGTGAGCTTCGTGGACTGAAGGGTGCCCAAACAACATATTATCATCCACGAATTGTTGATGAGTGATGGCAGAGGTTCCATGGACAGAAATGCCTCTAAGGTTTTGAGTATGAAGAGCATGCTTTATAAGACGACCTAAGACTTTTGCCATGAGGACAAAAATAAAAGGGGATAGGGGATCACCTTGATGAATTCCTCTAGAGGGGGAGAAGGGACAATAGGGGATGCCATTTACCAAGATGGAGAGAAAGGTGGATGATATGAGATTCATGACCCATCTCACCCATGTTGGGCTGAAGCCAAAGGCTGTAAGCATTTGTTTTATATATGTCCAACCTAATTTGTCAAATGCCTTAGATAAGTCAATTTTGAGAAGAATACATGCCTCTTTATTGTGCTTTAGGGAGTGAATGATCTCATTTGTCAGAATTATTCCATCTAGGATTTGATGTCCCTCCACATATCCTGATTGTTCCTACAAGATGAGTATGGGGAGCAGCAACTTGATTTTGTTGGTGATGACTTTCAAGATGATTTTGTATATAACATTGTAGAGTGCTATGGGCCTGAACTTCTCCAATGTATTTGGTTGATCTTCTTTGGGGATGAGAGCTATGAAGGTCGCATTTAGAGATGGGAGAAGCCAGTTCATAGTGTGAGATTCTTCAACAACTTTCGAGACCTCCAAGTTGATGAGATCCCAAAAGTGATGGAAAAAGTTTGGAGGTGAATCTGTCAGGTTTAGGGGCTTTCCCATCTTTCAGTTGAGCTATTGCTGATTCAACTTCTAGAAGAGTGACCGGTCGAAGTAATATGTGATTGTGCTCTTCTGTTATAATTTTTGGCACATGCTGAAGAATTTTGTTTATGGTTGGTTGCCTGTTTACTTGAGGTTCTTGATGTACATATTTAAAATGGGTGAGGAGTTCCCTCTCAATGTCATCATGTTCCTCCATTCTTTCTCCCTACTAATTCTGAAGTTGTGCAATGTTATTATGTATTCGTCTCTGGATGGTGGTGCAATGAAAGAATTTGGTGTTCCTTTCCCCCTCTTTTAACCATCTGGTTCTTGATTTTTGTTTCCAAAGTACCTCCTCTTGCTTCCTTCAGTCTTCTACCTTAGTAAGGATATCTTGTTCTTGTTTTTGCTTGATTTTCCATTTGATATTCTTTAGTCATTGTTGGAATTGATACATGATTGATCCTTCAGGAGGAGTGAAATTTTCCCAAGCTATTTTGACTCTATTTTTGAAGTCTAGATGAGAGAACGAGAAGGCTTCAAATCGAAAAGGCCTTCTGGTAGAGTCTCCTAGTCTTTGCCACTCAAGTGAGATGGGCTAGTGGTTCGAGCCTAACAGAGGCATAATTGAGGTTGTGATGTCTCTACCCAGGTGAATGGCATTGTCTGAAATGAGAAATCTATCCAGCCGAGATGCAATTTGTCGGGATTCTGACCTTTTGTTATTCCAAGTATATATTCCATTATTGAATGGTAAATCTATCACCGGGTTGTTTTGTATATAGTCTTTGAAGTGGTTGCTTTCATTGTCCACTTTGACTCAGCCTCCTTTTTTCTCTTCCAATTTAGTAATCATGTTGAAATCCCCACCTGTGATCCATAGTGGGTGTGTTTTGGTGGAATTGAGAGCTTCCAATGTGTTTAGCAGTGCAACCTTTTGCAATGAGTCCTAAGGAAAATATACATTTGACAGATGACCATGTAGATTAGTTCCTATGATATGGAAAGTGGCGTGTATGAGATGATGGGAGGCATGAAAATCTGAGTGAGATAGAATGCATATTCCATGTGATCGCAAGTCCTCTCGAGGCACCAGAAGCATCCACCGCAACTGAGTGACATCCTGGCCAAGCTCTAGATAGAATAGAACCCAATGTATTACTGTTGCATTTTGTTTCTTGCATGAAGAAGATTTGTGGTTTTTCATGTTGTTTCATGTTTTTTATCATTATATATTTCCCAAGGCTTGTTGAGCCTCAAACCTGCACCTTCCTATACACCTTCTCAGCCTTCTTTCTGCACTTACCTCATCCACCCAGTTGTTAAATCATTGCATTATAGTCTAAAAAGGACTTTTTATATGGTTTTCTGACTATGCTTATGACTGTTGTTTGGTTTAGTTTTTTGTTCATGCAGCTGCAGAAACTTGTCAGTTTCCGCAGCCAGCACAGGTTTCCGCAGCCAGCACAGGATTCCGCAGCTATTTTGTTAAAAGCTGTGCTACAGGTGTCCTATGAAGAAATAAGCTACATGGGCAAGCTCCAGGTGACGGTTACATGGAACGTGTCCCTTCAAATCAGCCAAATCATCCATGGAAGGCCACGGTCAACGAAGGTCAAAGACAAGGCCAACCAAAGAGTTCAGTGGTGGCACGTCACTGTTTTGAGCGCGTGAATGTTAAGTGGCACAGTCCTCAGCTCACGAAGGCACCAGCACACCTAGAGATCATTCCCGAGACCTGAATCCAATAGCTACCACTCCGAATATTTAATAGACACGATGACAGTTACACTAGATCTCGGCTAAAGGGATCTATGTGTCTTTAGCAACACAGTTAATAGCGTAGAAATCTATTAATTAGCTTTAGCATTTTGGCATTATAAATAACGCATCGAGGAACGTTGTAAAGAAGCTTTTTGGGAGATGTGAATTCTGAACTGTTTGTATACGTGAATTCTGAACTGCTATTTATCACCCCATTGTTTTATATGTTGTTGTTTTAATACATGAGAAGACTTTTCTGAGTTCGTCCGTGTGACCACTTGTTGACTGGCTGAAGTGGCAGAGGGCCCCTGCACGCTGAAGCCTTGTAAAGTTTCCCTTTAGTGTTATTATGTTTTTGTTTTTGTCATTAGCTTGTATATAATATACTATTTGATGTTTCTGTTGTTTATATTTTCACCTCTATTTTCTTAGAGTTGTCAACTGATCAGTGCTTTTTTGCAGGTTTTCTTAGGCGGCCCGGGAAAATTTTCATCTTTTTGATAACTATTGGCACATGAGATCATCTTGTACTTCCTGCTAACTTTAATTTTCTGAAGTTTAATTTCAGCACTGTCTTTTCCAAGATTGTAATTTGCTTATTTATTCTTCTGTTATTTAGATATCATACTGCTCATCAGTTTATGGTTTCTTTCTATAGTCAAGTGACTCTATTAGCAAGAAATCAGAATGTTACTAAATGTAGTGCGATTTAAATATCATATTGGTTAACTTATGCATGGTTGCTTCCCACAAGGTAGATTGAGCTGAAGGGTAAAGGACCAGAAGAGTTCAAGTAGTGTGATTAGTTTCTTTTATGCAATTTAATTTCTTGTCATTTAGATATCATATTGCTTGACTTGTTCATGATTACTTCCCACAAGGTAGATTGAGCTGAAGGGTAAAGGATCTGAAGAGTTTAAGTAGTGTGAATGAGTTTCTTTGCTTTAAGTTTGAGTTGCTTTTAGTTTTTACTTTCTTTTCATTCAACAGCAAGGATACTGGGTCATTATCATTAGTTCACTATTTGATGCATTTATTTCCTCTTAAGAATTGATTTCAGTTGTTTTAAAGCTTCCTTTTGAGCACTTTCAGGTTTCAGAAAATCATTGTAGAAACCATCACCGTCTACACTCCATACTTCACTTTCATCCTCGCCATCACACATTAGGGAAAAATAAATCCAAAAACAAACTAAAAAACTCAAAAACTACAAAAGACTAAGGAAATGGTTATCTAGTACATATAGTAGACTTCACTTCGTCAGTTTACGAACCCTGGGTTGACATTTTCAATAGCAATTTAGATCACACTAAATTGACCAAACATTTTTGCGCCATTGCCGGGGAAGTGAAATTAGGTAGCCAATTTCTAAAAAAAAAAACAAGAAAATTTCAAGGAAGGAAAATTGATAACATCTCAAAGTATGCTCTCCTCTTGCGCTTAGTGTGATTTGGAGGATCAGAAAAGAGAAAGTTATTGGTTTAATAGTTTCTTGAGTATGCTCTCTTCTTGCACCTAGAGTGACCTGGAATATCAGAAAGAGAATTATTAACCTGACTTGAAGAAAAATAAAAAATGACATGCATAGAGCAAGAGATTCTAGGGGAAGGTTTTTAGCTAGAGCCAAGAGTTCGATTTTTACAACTCCATCTACTTCAACGAATAGACAAGAGACACCTCCATCATCTCCAACTCACACTCCTAGCCCTAGGATTCCTGGAATTCAAGAGGCAGTAGTTGACTCTCCCACACCATCCATCGAATATGAATTAGGAAGAGATCCTTTCCTTCCTTCTACAGGAAGACAAATTGTAATTGAAGAAGTAGAATCACCTGAGGAAGAAGAGAGAGAAATTCCTCCTCATTCACCCTTAGTAGAGGAACCAGAGGACTCTGAAGTCTCCGGGGAAACTACCATGATAGAAGAAGGAGCGACCAGATTTGGTAGAGGTAGAGGTAGAGGAGGAGGAGGAAATAATGGAGGTAGAGGTAACATTGGGGGAAATAGGGATGGAGATAACTCATTCGGATTTCCTATAGTCGATGAGGACTCC